>JAODAL010002806.1:0-186983 GCA_025379985.1 Phyllomedusa bahiana | reverse complement strand
TTCTTTCTTCCATTAGACCCTTTAGGGGCATTTTTGATGAATATGTTGGATTGTAAAATGTCAATTTTTCACACTAAAATATGCATGAAAAAAAAGTGTAAATCCAGCGTTAGGGTCGATTTACATGGTTATATTTTATTACCTATTATAGATATTCAACTCCCAAAATTGTTATGAGAATAAAGCTTTGTTTACATTGGTATCATAGCCTTTATTTTTTACAGATTTGACAGGGCCTGTATGATCTTATATGATCTGTTATAATTAGTCTTGCACTTTGGATTTAAGTTCAACTCACACCATAGCAAGTTGAATTTTGCTGAAACATGATCATCCTTGACAACTCATCATCTGCCAGGCAGTCAGACTGGCAAAAAGTGGTTTATTATTTATCAAATGTGGGCAAGATTTCACGTCCTACAGGAATCCTGCCTAGATGTGAAAATGAAACACCTCCTTTTGCCAGTCTGATTGTCTGGCCAATGATAAGTTGCTAGGGATAATAACATTCTGGTAAACTTCATCTCCATTCAGTTCAGGCCGAACCCAGATCTGTCTATTGCTAATTATTATCTATCTCCTTCCATGAGCCTATCAAGTTTCTGCTTTATTGTATAGGATAGGGTGGCATCATATACTATGACTATCAAATTGCAACTGAAATCTGATGGATGAAGTAAGATAAGTGTGAACGAAGCCTAAAATGTATTGCTGTAATATGTAGTGTTTTAAGTACCGTTACTCACTAGCGTTTACAAATTTGATCAAACCAGCAATAGGAAAAATTAAAAAAAAAAAAAAAAAACATTTACATTAAAGCAAACCTGTAAGGGGATTTATATTATCCTACCTTTGAGCACAAATTGGGGTGCATAATACTTATTTTTATCAATCTTTTCAGGGAGGAGTGGGATAAAACAGCAATTCAACCACTGCTTTTTGGTATTTTAAATTCACACCATTCACCATATGATAAACATACTGTGATACCTTTATACTACTATTATAGAGATACCATAATTATATAGTTTCTCATTACTTTAGCCCAACAAAACACTTTTTAAATAAAAATATTTGTTTGAGTGTCTCCATATTCCAAGATATATAGCATTTTTATTTTTCTGTTGGCAGATCTGAATGAGGGCTTGTTTTTTGCAAGATAATTAAGTTCTTATTAGCACTATTCTGATTTATTTAAGACTTTTTGAACACTTTCTATTATTTTTTGGGGGAAGAAACAGCAAAAAATTGCAATTATTGCATTGAATTTATTTATTTTGTTGCAAGAATGGTAAGTTTATTAGGTTTCTTTGGATGTTTTATGTTTTTCTTAAACTTTTTTTAACTTTAACTTTTTTTTACTTTAACTTTATTTTTAACAATAAAAAACATATTTATATTCCCACCAAGAGAGTTAAACATACAATCATTTGATTGCTCTTATGATACACTGCCTTATTTTTGTAGTGCATTATACCTGTCAGTGTAACACTACCAGGCATCCTTATGCATCCTACCTCCGGCAATGCCTGACAAGCATACACAGAACACAGACATGGAAGCATTTACCTTTACCATTTAAAACCATTGGCTCCGTGGGAACCCATTGCAGGTTGTGCCAATTTTGTGAGAGAGTTAATCCCAAAACCACTTAGATGCAATGGTCCTATCACCCCCCAGCCTAAAAAAAGTGGGGAAATTTAAAAATTTTCCCATGCGGCCAAAATGAAAAATTGGGGAAGGGTTTTTTTTATTTGGCCATACAAATTATTAAAACTCGGGTTCTTCCAAAAAATATATACTAAAACCTGGAGTCGATTCTAAGCTCTTTTCAAAAAAAACCGGGCCTTAAAAACCCAGCTTAATGACTGTTATCACTTCACAAACAAAATTTTTAAATTCCCCCAGAAAGGGTTATTGGGGTGCCCCCAATAAGTTTTGTTCCCCAGAAATAGATAAATGGGTTAATTCCCCAGTAGGTATAAAGCGGGTTATAAGTCCCCCAGGGGGTTATAGGCAGGTTATATGTCCCCCAGGGGGTACATGGGTCCCCCAGCAGTTATGGGAAATTTAATCCCCCGGGCGGACATAGCCCCCAGTATTTATAAGGGAGGTTTATATGCCCCCCACGGGTTATAGGCCCCCCAGTGGGTGTATGGGCAATTATATTCCCCAGCAGGTATAAGGAGGTTTTAGTCCTCCAGCAGGTAGTGGGCAGGTATAGGTCCCCCAGTAGGCAATAGGCAGGTTTTTATGCCCCCACGGGAATTAGTCCCCCAGTGGTTAGGCAGGTATATGTCCCCGCGGTATATAGGTCCCCCTAGGTATATAGGCAGGTTATATGTCCCCAGCGGGTAGAGAGGTTAATTAAAAATAAAAAAAACAAACCCAGTATCCCCTTTCCCCCACCCCCAACTATTCTCTCCGGGTCCCCTTTTCAGGGGGGTGTGAATCATGACCCCCAAGGAAACTGATGACCCTCACCCGCCGCCCTGTGCCTCTACTCGTAGGCCTCAATACTCTGCAAGTGGAAGCCTTCCTCTCTGCCCGCGAACCGCAACTGAGGGTTTGCCCCGAGCCTCTATAATTTTGCCCCCAGCGTGGCCGCCATTGCCGATCGCCAAGTTCCCAAACCGGTAGCTTTGACTTGGGACCTTAATGGTTGGTGGATGGCTAGCCGGTCAAAGCTAGTTAGAGGGCTCGATGTGGCCCATGGGCTGTACAATAACCAGGTCTGATATAAGGGATGACACAGCTCAGATATGAAGTATGTCCACTCGTCGCCATTAGAGTATATAGTTGTTCATAAGTGCTTACAAGAAAGTGGAAGTCTTGCTAAACACACACACATACAGTGATTGACAGCTTTCCCTGTAACAGTGTAGGTACAAAACAAACTGTCAGTCACTGAACGTGGGGGAGGTAAGCAGTAGTTTCAGCATATGTTTAAGGGTTTTTTTTGCTTTGATTCAGAAATTTTGTTTTTCCAAATTTTATGGATTTTAGATAAAATCTATTTCCCCCCCCTTTCATATCCTGCCCTTCAGGGAGGGGAAACATAAAGTAATTTAAAATATTAAATTTTTTAATATGAAAAGCGTTAAAAGCTGTTTAACTACAGGAATGCCTTAGGGAGTTCACAGGAGTTTTTTTGGGGTAAATTTTGTTCAAAATCAGCTTTCAAATCTGCTTCAAAAAATGCCTGATGAACAGTGTATTTTGAAGTATATTTAGAAAAATCCTATTCCCATTGTTTCCTATGGGGATATTACTTGCAAAAAAATGCCTCAAATACTGACTTGTCGCTTACTTTGCGTCCAAAAAGCAGATCGGAATTACGCTTGGGAAATACGAATCATGTGAATAATAAGGCAAATTTAACAATGAAAGAAGATGTGAAGCTTGTCTGAGGCTGATTTTCCATTGCTTTAAACGCGCTAAAATATGGCCCAAGAAAAGCAGTGTGAACATACCCTAAAAGAGTCCTGTAGTCCTGTTATTCCTGCCCACACACATTAATTGACAGCTTTTCCTGTATACAACAAACTCATGAAAGAAAAGCTGTCAATCACTCTGTGTAGGTAGTGGAAATAAGAGTAACATGCTTTCTCTGAGTCCTGTTAGCATTTAAAAATGCTTCTTATATGAGAATACTAAATCAAATCATAGCTATAGATCACAAAGCTCTGTGTCTTCCCCTTTATAATATGTGATCATTAAAAGAGGTGATCTAACACATCAACTTGCTTTCAGCGTAAAAAAGACCACAATGCTAAAAATCCTTGGACAGCAACTGAGCTCATTCATAGTTGAAGTGGTGAGAATAGGAGATAGAGTTAAAGAGAACCTGAGGACAGCACAAGCTAGTGACAGACATGCCGTTTCCAGCGCTGTGTCCCTTATTCTGTAAAATGCAGCAGTTTTAGTGCATGTAATGCTCAAATATTATTCATGAGAAGGTGTTAGCCCCACCCACCAAAGTCTAGCCCTACCCACCTGGCAGTTATTCACATGTTTCTATCTATTCAAAGTAATAGGTTTATCAGTTGAGATGGGCAGGGCTAGCCTCAGGTGGGTGGGGTTTGAAAAAAACGGACTCTTTTCATGACTCTTTTCTTGCTGAAAACTGCAGATTTGAGCACTAAATGCTCTAAAACTACAGCATCTCACAGAATAAGGGACACAGCGATGAAAACAGCATGTCTGTCACTAGCTTGTGCTGTCCTCAGCAAGGGAGGCATAAGCTATCTGACAGGTTCTCTTTAATGTACCAGTCTGTCATCGCTAAACTAATGGATTTAATAACACATTTTGACATAAAACTCTTAACTTGTTTATTTGCATCACAAACTGCATACATTTCAATATATTCAAAACTACTGTAACAAAATATTATAAAAGTATAGTAAAAATTATAACCATTACACAAAACTAATTATAATCCTTTGAAAAAATGCAAGCATAACAGGTTTATCAGTGCACATTTTCCTGAATGGCATATTTGGTTATATTACATCCTATGTATAGTTAGGTAACAGTAAATATGTATATCTTTATGTGCATCACAATCATTTGTTTAAATCTTTTCTCACTGAAAGGTAGGAGTGAGAAATAAAATTAACAATGCAGAAACTATGAAGGTTTATATTGACTTAGTTTATATAAGTGAGTTCTTAAATCAATTGCTTTTTGCTGTTATGAACTCCTGAAACTATTATGTGAATGGATGTATACTATCTATGCCTCATTGTCTAAACCTCTAATGTATAATATTTCTTGATCATTAACTGAGTGACAATCCCCTGTGAAGCTATATTAATATAGCTACCACCATCATTAGTATTGAATGGGAAAGAAAATATTACAGAGGTTTAGATCATACTTAAATTAATATGTTTTGTGTACCCATTCCGCTGAGTAAAGACCATGGTCTTGTTTGGTGTGTTTATTTTTTTACAATGTGAAACCTGTCATTTATGTAACATTTAAAAGGATATTTTCTATATTATTTGAAATAAAATGGAAAAGGAAACATTTGAGAGCTTTCAATGAATGCAATTAAATTTCAATTTGCTAAATATGAAACGACTGTACAGTGGAAGGTTGAGTCTTTTATGTAATGGCAATTGTAATTTAGGAAATAATGATAAGGACTGCTATTTAATTAACATGCTTGGATTTTAATTGATTAGAAACTCTTGAATATCTTTCAAATTGAAGTGATTAAAGCTATAAACTTGTGTTATTTAAGATTGTTCTAAATAGATGATAGTTACTTATGCACTCAGTTTTAGAACTTATGTATTTGTATTAAGAATCTGTTTTGTACAGATAAGTAAGATGGCTCCTATTTGTATGTGTAGGACTGGTCCTTGATTTCATACAGGATTTAATTTAAAAAAAAAAAGTATCTGGTGATGCTTGTATGGCGGTGCTCTTCCCTTCTATGAGAAAAAAAAAAACAGTATTGAAAACCTCCCTCTGTGAATCCCCAAAAAGGGAGCCTTAGGGTTTCAAGGGCCCTTGAAACGGATTTGGGTGCAGGGGTTTGGGGTCCAAATTGTTTTCCCTACATTTGTGGGGAAAAAATTGGTTGGGTTTTCCCTTTTTTTCTCTGTTGTAAAAGTTGCTTCACACTTCAAAAAGATTCCTTTTCTTTTTTAAATTTTAAAAATGAAGTAATGTTTTGTTACGAAAATATTTTGCTTTTTTAAAATAAAACCCCCACCCCCAAAATTTTTTGACCAGAGCTCCAAATTACCAGACCTTGGTTTTAGGGGTTTAAAAGGGGGGACTTTTTCTGAAAAAGTTTTTGGATTTTCAGATCCTTCTACAGTAATCTCATACAAACCTTTTCAGGAAAGATCTTTTGTCAATGTATTTTATGGAAAATTATAAAATGATCCTCACATAAAGAATGTAAAACCTTTCACTTTTTTTAAGAGTCAAATTTCCCAAAGGGTTATAAAACCCTTCACCCATGAAATTTTTTTAAACCCCCCCCCTTTCCCTCGAAAATTTTTAATGCTCTTTCAAAAAAGTCACGTTCCCACTTTTGAAAAAGGGCCACTTTTTAAAAAAAGGGGGTCTAGGTCTAAGACTTTCTTTCCCTGCTCATAGCTCCCAATAAAGACCCTTTCCCCTTTCTTTTTTTTTTAAAACTTATAGGGAAATGAGCTTTTGTTTTGGTTTGCTGGGGGCAAAAAAGAAAGTCTTAGAACTGGACAGTTTCACACATGTCCCCCCAAGTGTTCTCTATCTTGCTTCATGCTTGTAATTTTCTGTTTTACTCCATTCAATTTCTATTGTACTTTAATAAAAGACTCTTGAACTCTTCTTACCATATATTATTTGGTTGTTGTTCTTTTTTACTGCACAAAAAAACCCCCTTTAAGGGGCCCCAACCCATTTTTGGCCCTTTCCCTGACAAGCCCTATTTTTTTAAAATTCGGGGCTGTGCCCAACTTTATGTGAGAATAACTTTTTGACACTTTTACCTATCCATGTGATTCAGAAAAGTGTTTTCTCGTGACACATTGTGTTTTTAAGTTAGAAAGAAAATTTTAATTTCCAAACAACCCTTTGGGTTTTTTTTAAAAAAAATTTTAAAAATTTTCAGGGAAAATTTTGAAAAATCGGGGGATTATGAAATTTAAAAAATTTCTGGTGCAAGACGGGAAAATTTTTTCCACCTCAAAATGGGTTTATAACAAACCATCTACCATATTCCACATAGGTTGGCATCTTTTATGACATTATGGGCTTAGAAATTTAGTAGTAATTTCTAAACTTTTTTCCAAAAAAATTTGGGCAATTTAAAATTTTTTGGGTTTCAGTCCAGTTCGACGTGGTTTGGGGGGCCCCAAAAATTTTAGATACCCCCATAAATGATCCCTTTCCCTAAAAAAACTAAAACCCCTTAAAGTTTTACAAAAATGTTTAGGAAGTTTGTTAACCCTATGGGTATTTAAACAAAAATTTTAAAGAAAAAGTGAAGGTAAATTTTTAAAAATTTTTCACTATTTTTGCAGATTTTCAATATTTATCCATTAAATTTATTGGGAAAACGGTTTTGTGTTTTTTCTAGGTAATGCAATGTAATAAACATTTCCCCCAGGTCTGCCGATTTTAGGGAAAAATTTCCCCTATGTGGCCCAGATTTCATCTTTGGGGTCAAACCAAAAAGCCCCCCCCCGATAGGAGGAGCAAACCCACTGGGCCTGGGGGCTTTATTTTCAATACAATTTTTTTTTAAGGGGCCCCTTTCAGGTTTTTAAGGGGGGCCCAAATGCTAAAAAATTAATAAGCACCCCAAAAAGAACCCCCTAATTTGGGAAAATACACCCCTTAAGGGTATAAAATACAAATGTGTAGTGGGTAAAATACTCCCCCCAGGTGGGTTCACCCAAAGTTTTTTTTTGCATTGGGGTTTTGGGAAAAATTAAAAAAAAAAAAAAAAACTAATAAAATGCAAAATTTTTGCTTTAAAATTTTCATATTCACAAGGAATTTCCCCGGGAAAAAAAAAAACCCAAAAAAATTTATTAAGCAATTTCCTTTCCCAAATTTGGCAATACCCCTTTCATGTGGGGGTAAACTGCTTTTTTTGGGCGATGGCGGGGGGTACAAGGGAGGGGGCGTATTTGGCTTTTGGGAAAGCAGATTTTGGTAGGGCCTGGGCGCATTTGGCCAAAAAAGGACCAAAGAAACCCCGAACAGGTGGGAAAACTTCCAGAAGTCGGGCCCATTTTGATTTTAACACCCCTCAAGGATCCCCATTTTAGGGGTTGTTTTTGCATTTTTAGCCCACGGGGTTCCATCTTTTTTTTTGCCCTTGGGCCATGAAAAAAGGGGGGGGGGGTTTGGGGGGGAAGAAAAGCAGTTCCACCACTGTTTTTTTTTGGGGTTCAATTTTTACAGCATTCGCCATGCGTGTAAATTTGTGAAAATTTAATATGGAGGTCAATACAATTGCAAAAGGGTTTTAAAAATTTTTTATTTGTTTTTTTTTTGTTTATTTCTTTTTTTCACAAAAAAAAATGGTTATAAAAAAATTTCGTTTTTATGTTGTGCATTCTTACAGTCATAACTTTTATATTTTTCTGTGTGCAGAGGGTGGTAGGGGCCTTTTTTTTTTTCGGGGGTGAAATTTACTTTTATTTGGGACAAATTTTGGGGTGAACAAAAAACTTTGTTTCACTTTTTTATTTTTGGTTTTTGTGAGGAATTTTTAACAAAATAAAAGCAATCCCGGAGTTTTTTTTTTATTTTTATTTTTTTTTAGGGGGTTTAATCTGCATTAGTATGACATGCTAAACTTTATTTAGGGGGAGGTTTTATACATTCGAAATACCAATTTTGATTTTTTTTTTTTTTTTTATGCTTTTTTTTACAATAAAAACAATTTTAATCAAAGAAAGGGGGAAAAAAACATTTTTTTTATTGTCATAGTCTGGGGGAGCCAAAAACTTTTTTTTTTTCTGTTATTTGGGGCTGTGTATAGGCTTGTTTTTTTTTTGGGATGAGTTGACGTTTTTTTTGGTTTCTACTTTTTGGGGGGGCAAAAACTTTTTGATCAGTTTTAAATCCCTTTTATGGGAAGGGAAAAAGTGAAGGAAAAAAACTGCAATCCTAGCGTGTTTTTTATTTTTAATTTTTTTTAAAAAGCGTTTACTGTGGGAGTATCCGTAATAAGTTAGCTTTACTCCGTGGGTCATTTCATTTCGGTGATTTCCCAATTTAATTTTTTTTTTTTTTTTTGTTTGAAGCACTTTTTAAAAAAAAAAAAATGTTTTTTTTGTTTTGTAAAGGGAAAATTTTGCATCGCAATTTTCTGAAGCCATAACTTTTTTTTTTTTCCGTATACAGAGCTGTGTAAGGGACCTTTTTCTTTGCAAACCTTAACTGATGTTTTTAAAAAAAGGGACAACCCCTTGGCGTTTATAGGAAAATTTTTGATCACTTTTATTCCATTTTAATTTTGCTGCGGGGGTTAACAAAAAAACTTTAAAATTTTGTGAAATTTTTTTTTGTTTTTTGTTTTTTTTTTTCGGGGTTCATCGTACGGGTAAATTAAAAATGAAGAATTTTTTTAGGGCAGGTTTACGCACCGGGGGGTGATACCCCAAAAAAGGGTACTTTATTTATTTTTTATCTTTTTTTGGGGGGATTGCCGTTTTAAAGGGGAAAAAAAAGGGGGGTGAACGTGTTTTTTATTTTAAAAATTTTTTTGGGTTTTGTGTTTTACTTGTTTTTTTACTTTTTTTTTTTTTTTTTTCTTTTTTCAAAAATTTTTTTTTTTTTTACTTTTCCCCATTTTTTGGGAAATTTTAATGAGAGATTTTTGAATTTTCCCCAATTTAATAGAAACAATGCACAGGGGTTTTTTGCTGTGCACTGGTTTTCCCATTTGGAAAATGTTTAGTCACAAAAAGCCGGGGGATGCCCACAGGGCACGGCCCCGGCATCCCTGGGCGTTTACAAAAAAAAACCGGGGGAAGGGATTTTTTTGCCCTCCGTGCTGGGCTTCGCAACCCGCAGCCCGCACGATCGTGCGGGTGCTGTTTCCCGACAGAGACGCAGGGGAGAGGCGATCTCCTCCTGCGTCTCTCTTAGTTATTGCAACCCGATGTTCGCAATAATTAAGGGGTTAAACCCCCCCCCCGGATTGATCGCGGGTCGGGGCTGACGCAGCGGGATGTCAGCTGTAATATACAGCTGACACCCCGCGTCGATTGTGCAAACTCTGCTTTAGAGTTCGCACGACCCTCAGGACGTATGCATACATCCAGGGGCATGAACCCCCAAACGACCTGGACGTATGCATACATCCAAGGTCGTGAAGGGGTTAATACAAATAACATAAAAACCACTTGCCTACAAGTGTGTAGGTCCCCCATGTGTCCGTTTAACAGCTCTGAGTCAACAAAGCATGGATGTCACAAGAATGACATAAAGGCACCAACGTGCCCTGGTACCAAGATGTTAGCACAATCCTGTTTCAAAGTGGAGTCTGCCCCATAAGAATTGGCACATACAAAACTGTCGAGGATGTTGGACGTGCACCAGTTTTTGGCGAAAGACCTTTTAAAAATATGTTGGACAGGGGAAACAGTTTTTTGCCGCAATTCATGCCAGAAAACTGACTCATACCCATTCATACATGACTCCCTCAGTTAACAGGTGGAAATCTTTGCCATGTTCCTTCTACAATTTCTCAACAGTGTACGCAATGTGACAGGTGTAACGGCAGGAGTAGTGGATCCTCTGGACCATCGCAAGCGGTGGTAGTAGCCACGCCAGGGAGGAGAATCTAAATAGGTCCCGGTGTTCACCAGAGCCCGCCACAAGGCTTGCTGTAGCGGGAGTCCTACCAGGTTGCTACTCCTGACGCTACTTGCTTGCAGCGACAGCCGAGGTTTGGCGAGGTACCGATTTGTGAAACAAACTCGTGGTCAGGGACAGGCAGGAAGGTTACGGCAGGCAGCAAAGGTACATAGTCAGGAAATGTAGCAATGGGTCAGGAACACGACAGGACAAGAATGCACTCAGGAATGCTTTCACTAAGGCACAAGATGCAATGGATCTGGCGGGGAAGTAGTGGGAGTGTCCCAGATATATAGGGTCAGTGAACGGCAATTAACCAATTACCGGAGAGCTGGCCCTTTAAATCTCAGAAACCAGGGTGCGTCCTAAGGAGCGGCAAGGTAAGTACGTGCTCGGGGTACAAGTGTGCCCGCAGCCCAACATGCGGACCATGGTGGCACTCGTCCCTGCTTCTGAACTGGCAGAGGGGATAAGAGTGCACCTGCAGCCTGACATGCGAGCTGCGGGGCCACTTGTAACAACAGCTTTTTTATGCTTCTGAAAGAAGTCACTGGCATCATATTGTTTCCTCAAAGGAATTACAAGTCTCCAAGAAAATTTAAATAGGTGGTATACAGGTCCAACATTTTTCAGCTAAACAATGTCCACAACATAACACAGCCTCCATAACCATATTTTTGTGTGATTATATTCTATAATTCTATAGTTTGTCCTAATAATTGCAAGCTTGTATATACTGTGTTGTGACAACTGTCTATAGTCTTCTAATTTTCTGCTCTATATTTCTAAAAATTGAGCTGTGGAACAGTCTATGTGGGTGACTGTAGGAAATAGCATTCTTTTATAACCTGTACTTGGCAATGAGAATGGAATGTACTGGTTTGGAGCACATTCAAATGTTAGTAAAAAGCGCAGAATAATTGATGTGTCCATACTGTCACATTAATCTGCTTTTGTTCAAACACTGTTGCTCACCCTTCCTGAACTTGTAGTACTGACATCACGTGATTGCCCATACTTCTAGACTGCTATTCATATTGAAATATTTACTGCCATTTTATTGCAACCATTATGATGTGTACAATTTATAATTCATAAAAAAAATCCTGCTTCTGTTTTGATGTATAATTGTAATACATTTAAAACATATGCAAAATTATTAGATATAGATATTTCATTTTAACTTTTGAGTTTGCAGCCTGAAAATATAAAAAATATTTTACTTAAAAAATATACTTATGGTTTGAAACTTCATTTAAAGGGGTTTTATCATTTCATTAAATGGTCTTCAGAATAAGGATGAAAACAAGCAACTTTGCAATTGGATGTCATTAGCAAAGCTGTCTTGTATTCACAGTATTCCTTATCTTGTGTTTTTGTTTACACTGATATCCAGTCCTGGTCAGATCCCTCCGGATCCCTCCTCCTTGCATTTCACTAGCTGAGAGCTCATTTACATTCTGTACAGCCCCCGGTCGAATTTACGGAGCTGTGTCTCTCACTCAGAGTAAGGGACCGTCACATTTTCACTTTATACAGGCAGAAGAAACAGAATTACACTGAAGGGCTTACACAATCAGGAAATAGCACAATTTGTGTCGATCCCTGCCTGACTCAGAGTTAGGGGCCGTAGCATTTTCTCTCTCCACACCCAGCAGAAACAGACTGCAACAATTCTACAATGAGAAAACATAACAGTTTTGTCATGGTGCCTAACTCTCCTGCATAGAAGCGAGATCTGTGCCATTCATAGAGCATCTCCAGCTGTGAGAGGAGAAGAGTTCAGTTGCTCAGTCTAGATTGAATGCAGCCTGTGGTATGTATACAGCTCTTACAAAATAACACTGCATAGGGAGAGACACAGTGACATGTGGACTCAGAGAGGGGGAGGGGGAGAGTCTCGGGAGCCAGCATGCACAGTGAAGGGGGGGATGATGTCACCCAGCAGGGGAAGAAACGCCCCTGCATTTCCAGAGTTAAGAAGCTGAGAGGAGTGTGAATCAGCCGAACTAAGAAAGCGATACATCGCCTTTAAGCCTCAGAATTCTTACTGTTCAAAAAATAAAGAGAACACTTAAACAACACAATGTAACCCAAGTCAATCACACTTAGGTAAAATCAACCTGTCCAGTTATGAATCAACACTGATTGTGAATCAATTTATCCTGCTGTTGTGCAAATGGAACAGACAACAGGTAGAAACGATAGGTACTTAGCAAGACAACCCCTATAAAGTAGTGCTTCTGCAAGTGGTGACCACAGACCATTTCTTTGTTCTCATCCTATTTTGACTGTTGCTTTGGTCACTTTTACATTTTGGCATTGCTCGTACCCCTATAGGTAGCATGAGGAGGTATGAAGCGCAAGAGCTCAGCCAAGCTCTAATTGAAAAGTCTTCTTTATTTCACATATTTTAAAAGTGGCGCATGACCAAAAAACATACCCTTGAAAGGGCTGTTACAATTGTGACTAAATCCGCTTACGCGTTTCTGAACACTGAGTTCCTTAATCACAGCTGAATGTGCAATTGCACATGAACACATTTATCCTGAATTGGACTGATTGCTCATAGACAAAAATTAGAACAGGTGTGGACATTGCAGATTGATGTATAATATATAAGACAAACCCCAAGAAATTCTTAAAGCATGTAAATGCCAAAAAGCTGAAGTCGGAGGATGTAGGACCCTTAAAAACCTGTGATGGGGAGCTCGACACTGGGGACCAGGAGAAAGCTGAGGTACTAAATAGATTCTTCAGCTCAGTATATTCTAACAATGAGAGAGTAGTTGATAGGGTGGGCCCGGTGCAGTTGTAGGTGGTGCCAGTACTGTTAATACATCATCTGCTATAATTAATTGGCTCAGTGTAGAAAAGGTCCAAGCCAAATTAAATAAACTGAATGTGAACAAGGCTCCAGGCCCTGATAGCATACACCTAAGACTTCTGGTGCATGGCATAGTGCCAGGAGACTGGAGCAAGGCAAATGTAGTTTCCATCTTCAAAAAAGGCTCCAAGTCTTGCCCAGGCCAGTAAGTTTAACATCTGATGTGGGAAAAATGTTTTAGGAGCTCATAAGGGACTATATACTGGAATATGTGGATGAATACAATATTATAAGTGATTGCCAGCATGGTTTTACTAAGGACAGAAGTTGTCAGAAGAGGTGAGTAGAAGTCTGGACAGCAGGGCAGCTGTGGATATTGTGTTTTTAGACTTTGCAAAGGCGTTTGACATTGTCCCTCTTAAGCGTTTGTTGGGTAAATTAGAATCCATTGGGTTACAAATAACAGTGTGTAACTGGATTAAAAACAGATCGTACCCAGAGAGTGGTGGTAAATGACTCCTACTCTGAGTTGTGTGCCCCAGGGTTCAGTATTGGGTCCTCTTTTATTTAATGTATTTATTAATGATATAGTGTAAGGGATCAATAGCACAATTTCTATTATAAGGGGAATGAAGCATCTTAGTTATGAGGAGAGGTTAGCAGAATTTAATTTATTTAGTCTTGAGAAAAGATGACTTCGGGGGGACATGAGTAATATATATAAATATATAAATGGTCTCTACAAAAATATGGGGGAAAATTATTTCATTTAAAGCCCCCTCCAAAGACAAGGGGACATTCCCTTCGGCTGGAGAAAAAAGGATTCAATCTCCAGAGGAGAAAAGCGTTCTTCACTGTAAGAACTGTAAATCTGTGGAATAGCCTGCCTGAGGAGCTGGTCACAGCAGGAACAGTTGGGAGTTTCAAGAAAGGCTTAGATAACTACCTGAAACTAAAGAATATTAATGCGTACGTAGCTATGTAAAATTCTGGATCCTGGCTGGTGGCGGTTCTGGGTTCAGAGATGGGGTTTCCACTGGAGAAGATTGGTTCTTGTCTTGTAGGTTTCAGGGCATTAACTAGTGGGTAGGCTGGGCTTGAAATCCTTGTCTCCCTCCCTTCACCCACATTTTCCCCACCCTTGGTTGAACTTGATGGAAACATGTCTTTTTTTCAACCTTAGGTCATTTTTATAGTTGACCCCTGCAGGAAAATGAGTCTGTAGTGTGATTATCCAAAATGCTTCTCTATTCAGAAGTTCATATTTCAAGTCACCTCCTCTTTGTGGTTTGTTACTCTTTCTATTGCATAAAACATGAACCATGAAAGTATCAATATTTCTATTGTGTATTTCAATAAGTTAACACTTTTATTTGTTATGTCAGTAAGGTGCTCTGCTATGCGTGTTTTAAGTTTTCTAGTTGTACAGTCTATGTATGTGAGTTCACATGTTGTACATTGTATATACAATATATAATTGATATTATATTTTTTAGTATGGATTGAAAACTTTTCTGTATTTAATATGGCAAATTGCTACATATTGCACCTTGGTCCTCCACATTTGTAAAATCCTTTTTGAAAAGCCAAGTTTTTTTGTCTGTTTGTGCTAGAAAACGCACTGGGGACATTATGTCTCCCAATGTGCGGCTACCTCTAGGGACTACTCTAACACCTCTATTGAAGATTTTTCCTAAAGTTTCATCCTGTTCTAATAAAGGAAGGTGTTTGTGGATAATTTTTTTATATTTTGAAAATCTTTTCTGTACGATATAGAGAAGGTGACTGGTGTTAAGATCGAATTACTATTTGCTTTTTGTTTATTTTTCAGCAAATTATTCTGTTGTATATTTTCTGTGTAGTACTGTGCTCTGTTCAGCATCCACTGTTTATAGCCTCTTGAGTTTAGTCTCTGATTCAGTACTTTTATTTATACATTGTAAGTTGTGATATCGCTGCAGGCTCGTTTGGTTCTTATATACTCCCCAGTGGTGATCGCTTTAATTGTGTGTGGAGCATGACAGCTATCTGCTCTTAAAATGGTGTTATCGAATAGAGGTTTGCGATATATGGAAGTAGATACTTTATTCTTTTCGGGGTTGCCTATTAGTAGAATATTGAGTAATGAAATTTGGTATGAGGATGTTTGGATAGTAAACTTGAAGATTTGAATTGATGTACATCAAAAACTTATTGTTGTGGGGTGCCCCATCGTCCAACCCAACTAACAGCAGGTTGTCGATGAAGCGCCTGTACCATCTGATATATTTGTGAAGTGGATTGTTGGGAAAAAATATATAATTTTCCTCCTACCATGTCATGTAGATATTCGCTAATAACAATGAGAATTTGGAGCCCATCGGTATTCCTGTGCATTGTAGGTAAATATTTTCCATCAAAAGTAAGGTAGTTATTTGCAAGTAGATATTGTATGCTCATAAGTGAATTGTTGTTTCCTTTGGTACATCATATTCATTTTTCGATATGTAAAATGTATAGCTTATAAAGCTAAATGATGAGGTATACATGAATATAGACTTATTACGTCACAGGTCACCCACAAATAATTTTTACACCATTCAAAGTTATTAAACATTTGTAGTACAGATTTACTGTCTTGTAAATATCCTGGGACTGTACAGACTATTCTTTGTAAATACATAGCTACCCAGCTAGGGAGTTTTTCGTCGAGGGATCAAATGGCTGAAATAATTGGTGTGGTGTCGGAGATAATGTATGTATTTTTGGAGCTCCATGTAACAAAGGTGTTATTGGGTATTCCACCAATAGATATTTGTGTTCTTTATCACTGATGACTCCCATAGATGTTCCTTCCTGCAGTAATGTGCTAAGTTTGTTTCTAAAAATATTTGTGGGGTCAGCTGTTAATTTAATTTTGTTTGGGTATCATTCAGAATTGTCATTACTTGTGTTTTATATAAATTAGCACTACAACAGACTTTCCCTTATCCGCCTTCTTTATTATTAGGTTTTTGTTGTTTTTCAGTGTTTTTCTATCTCAATTGTCTATGCTTTAGTCATGTTTAGATATGACTTTTTATTAATTGGGTGTTGTTTTTTAAGATCAGTATATCTTTTCCTACTCTCTTTTGGAATTGTTCAATGGCAGGAACCCTAGAGTTTTTTGGATAAAAATACGGATTATGTGTAAAGATTTCAGACTTTTGGATAGATTTTCTTCTAGGTTTTCTTCCGTGTTCAATTCCTTTAGTGTCATTAGGGCTACCTGTTCATGAAAACTCAGAGTGGTGTATTCATTTGTTAAATATTCATTTTTGTGTATTGTTTGTTCAGCTTTGTTTATCCCATTTCCCCCCCTCTGTATCCCTAGCATGATTCTAGAAGTGTTTTTTTTTTTTATTTTACTGTTAATAATCCATTGTCTGAACCTCCATGGTGTTCTTTTTATTTCTTCTTCCCCCTCGTCTCATACTTTTTTTTGAAGGCGTTCTGTTTTGTGTTTCTTGTTTGGTGTAGCTCTGTATTTTGGGGTGGGTACTGTCGTAAATGAGGCAGTCTCTACAACCCACAGAAGTTGCTCAGGTGGTGCAACTCATACAGGATGGTACATCAATGCAAACTGGGCAAGAAGTTTAGCTGTGTCTGTCAGCACAGTGTCCAGAGCATGGAGCAGATACTAGGAAACAGACCAGTAACCAAGGATATGTGGAGGGGGCCATAGGAGTGTGACAGCCCAGCAGCAGGACCGCTATCTTCTCCTTTGTGCAAGGAAGAACAGGAGGAGCAGTGCCAACGTTCTGCAAAATGACCTCCAGCAGCCACTAATATCCATGTGTCTGCTCATATTGTCAGAAACAAACTCCATGAGGGTCCAACATCCACAAGTCGGTGTTGTGCTTACCAGGGGCGTCGCTAGGCATTTTTATTCGGGGCTCGTGCCCCGAATATAATGCCTGCTGCCCCGAATCTTTCATTCCCCAGCCGGCATACAGTAACACAGCGCCGCATTGTTGTTCTCTATGAGAACTAAAGATGCGGCGCGGGCGGCTACTGTATTCATTGTGCGCCGCTGGGGATTCCTGTATGCTGCGCACAGCGCAGGGTTAGGAGGAGAGCAGCGTACCTCCTATGCTGTGTGCTGGGGCTGGGAGGAGCAAGGCTGCAGTAAGTCCCGGGCGCCGGCTCCACCTCCTCCAGTCAGTGAGCCCTGGGATTCGGCTCCTTCTCCTCCAGCCACTGAGAGAGCCCCGGGCACCCGACTCCGCCAGTCAGTGAGCCCCAGGCGGCGGCTCCGCCTCCTCCAGCCACTGAGAGAGCCCCGGGCACCCGACTCCGCCTCCTCCAGTCAGTGAGCCCTGGGATTCAGCTCCTTCTCCTCCAGCTACTGAGAGAGCCCCGGGCACCCGATTCCGCCTCCTCCAGCTACTGAGAGCCCGCGCACAGCAGCCAGCAGACTTACTAGGTATTTATAGCAGTTTCAAAGCTGATTGTAAATGATACTGTCATGTCTGGTGGGGGCAATATAATTTTCCTGCACAGTACCTGTCTGCTCTGTGGGTCACGCTGACCCACAGAGCTGACAGTCTACAGTTACATTGATCAGCTCAATCATGGGTCAGCAGTGTATATTTGACCCATAGAGCTGATCAGTATAATCCATATATTATATATATATATATATATAAATATATATATATTATATTATATATATATATATATATATATATATAATATATATATATAATATATATATTAATATATTATAATATATGTACATATATATATATAATATATATATATATATATAATATATATAATATATTATTATATATATATACATATATATAGATATATGCAGCTACTTTACAGGGGCACTATATACAGCTACTTTACAAGGGCACTATATACAGCTACTTTACAGGGGCACTATATACAGCTACTTTACAGGGGCACTATATACAGCTACCTTACAGGGGCAATATATACAGCTACCTTACAGGGGCATTATATACATCTACCTTACAGGGGCACTATATACAGCTACCTTACAGGGGCATTATATACATCTACCTTACAGGGGCATTATATACATCTACCTTACAGGGGCACTATATACAGCTACCTTACCGGGGCAGTATATACATCTACCTTACGGGGCACTATAAAGCTACCTTTAAAGGGGGCACAAAATTTTACCCTAACAGGGGCTTTATATACAGCAAACCTTTACAGGGGCACATATACAGATCCCTAACAGGGCACTATATACAGCTACCAAAACAGGGGCATTCTATACACTCCCAACAGGAGACTATATACAGCTACTAACAGGGGCATTATTACAGTACCTAACAGGGCACTAATAAGCTACTAACGGGCACAAAATTACAGCTACCTACAGGGCATTCTATACAGACCTAACGGGCACTTATAGCTACCAAAACAGGAGCACTAATACAGCTACCTAACAGGGGCATTATATACACAAAACCTAACAGGGGCATTCTAACATTACCTAACAGGAGCACTATATACAGCTCCAAACAGGGGGCATTTTTCCCTACCTAACAAGGACTATAAAAGCACCTAACAGGGGCACTAAAACAGCTACCTAAAAGGGGCATTTTTTAACATTACCTAACAGGAGCATAAACAGCTCCAGGGGCATTATATACAGCCCCAAATAGGGGCATTCTATACATCTACCTAACAGGGCATATATACAGCTACCTAAAGGGGCATTATATACCTACCAAACAAGGCACAATACAGCTACCAAAAGGGGGGCCTATATACAGCTACCAAAACAGGGCTTTCAACATTACCTAAAGGACCATTACGCTACCTAACAGGGGCATTATATACAGCACCTAACAAGGCACTATATACGCTACCAACGGGGGGCCTATTAACAGCTACCTAACAGGGGAATTATATACATTACCTAACAGGAGAAAAAATACATCAAACTAACAGGGTCATTATATACATTACCAAAACAGGGGCATTTTACATCTACCTAAGGGGATTATATACATTACTTAACTGAGAGGAATATATACAATTCCCTGGGGGGAATCATATACGTTTCCTATCTATGGGGGGCATTATATATAGCTACTTAAGGAGGGGGGATTTTTAAAAGCTACTTAAGGGGGGCCATATACTTATTTTTCTATAAAAAACTGCAAAAACATACCATAAAAAATAGGGAACGGGTGAGGCTGTGGAAAAGTGAGGATTCAAATGTGTTGGAAAATTCTGCAAGGGGGCGAGTAATGACGGGACAAATTTTCAACATTGGCCCCAAGGAAAAAACAAGGGGAAGTGGCCCCCCTCAGAAAAAAAAAATATCAGTGAGTCGCTGCCTGTAACTCATATAATTCTAAAATGTTTTGTAACCCTGTGTAAATGGTCACTGTGGGTGCTTTTGGTCAGCTTTGTCATATTATTTGGTCCTTACGCATGGTAGAATTGGTATTGATGTTCTTGGAATTTATGGGATTGTTATAAAACAGTATGGCATGTTTGGTGGTATATTGTTCTATGTTCGTGTATAATTGGGGACCGTTTGTTTGGAGGTGTTACACTAGTGTAATAAATGAGTGGTTTTTTAAAAGGCAATTTTTCAGCGCTGACTTTCCTTTACATGACTGCTGAATGATGGGCAGAATGTATGTAAATTTACAGAAAATCATTGACAAAAAAATATATACAGAAGTTCACAATGTGGCGGGGAAAAAAACTGTTGAACCCCCCCTATTCTGAGCAAAACATAACACACAGGGCCCGGGCCCCGGATGTTTTAGGACCCTAGCAACGCTCCTGGTGCTACAGCCCAACACTGTGCATGGCGATTGGCATTTGCCATGAAACACCAAGATTGGCAGATTTCACATTGGCGCCCTATGCTCTTCACGGATGAGAACAGCTTCACACTGACAGATAAGCAGAGTCTGGAGACACTGTGGAGAATGTTCTGCTGCCTGCAATATCCTCCAGCATGACTGGTTTGGCAGTGTGACATTTCTTTGGAGGGCCACACAGCCCTCTATGTGCTAGCTAATAGGTACTGAGATGAGATGCTCAGACCCATTGTGAGACCATATGCAGGTGCAGTAGGCCCTGGGTTCCTTCTGATGCATGACAATGCTAGGCTTCATGTGGCTTTAGTGTGTCGCGTTCCTTTTATTTTGAAAGCATTGCGTAAAGATAGCCCCTTCCCATTCCCCAGATCTGAATTCAATTGAGTCCATCTGGGATATCAATTCCCTCCACCAACACCCCCCGTTTCACCCCAGATGTCCATAGTTTTACTGATGTTTAAACTAGGTTGGGAGGAGATCTTAGGAGAATATCCCCTGCCTCATCAGGGGCAGCCCAGGGGTCATAAGGAAATGAAAATCCCCCCACTACTGAGCCTCAAAAAGAAAGAATACATACAAATTTCTATACTACTTCATAAAGAAAACCCCCTTTGTAATTAAGAGCAAAAGATGATGATATTAAAAGAAATCTCATCCAAATACTGCAAAATCTTAAAAAAAAGAAATCCTCAAAATTCACAATTTTTTCTGATACCCTATAGAAATGTGGATTTCATCCTTTGACTACTACTGGGGAAGCTTTATCCACAAAGAAAAACTGTAATAATGTGTGTTTGGCGTGTTTGTGCTATGTGTGTTTGGCGTATAAACTCTGTTATTCCTAGCTGAGCCTGTTTCACAGAGCCTGCTCTTCACAGCCAGCTTCAGACTCACACTTCCTGGTTAGACTGTGGGTGGTTCTACAGAAGTGATTGGCATATCAGTTCTGCTATTCCTATCTGAGCCTGTTACAGTGACATGAGTGCAGGAGGTATTTAAACTGTAGTGCACAAGGCTACAGAGCTTTAAAGGGATAAAACTTGTCAGTAATATAGATAAACAAGCTCCTGATCTGGAGACAACACTCAGCAGTGGGTGAGTCACTATGATTAGTCATGGCATCTGGAATATAGCATGCAAGTTTTTTATTCCAGAATTGGAAAGCTTTTTTTAGATGTTTCCCAGCAGAGTCTTCTGACCTTTCTTCACTCACATTTTATGAAGGTTTGAATGTTGTGATAAACCAGCGGTGTTTACATTTATGCAGGCATCTCTTGACTGTAGACTGTGCTAGTGATATGTCTACCTGAAGACATCCAGATGTTATGAAGGGTTTTTTTTCAAGATAAGAATTCTTCAGTTGGTAGTTTAATTTTTCTTCGGTGCTCTTCCAGGATTTTTAGCATTGCTGAGTTCATCAGTGTTTTCTGTCTTGTCCAAATTGTTCACCTGACCTCTTCTAAAGCTTTTGCTATCCCACTTTCTCTTTTATTACTGCCTCATGGTGGCCTATTTCACTTGCATGGACACCTACTTGAACCACGTATTGAAAGCTCCCAACAACAGATATCAAATGCAAATTTAACACTTGGAATCAAATCAGTATTTTCTATCTTTTAATTTGTCATGAAATAATGAGAAACCAGGCTATAACAGACCATGAATTGCTTATCAGCAAACTGTCCGATTAATGTTGAACCTCTGAAAATAGAGAGACTGTGTAATAATGGCTGTAATTGTTTAGTAGATAATGCAATATTTTGTTAAACCCTGCTGAACGTCTACACTTCAATCACATATTAATGGCTTTGTTTGATACTCCTTGTTGTGTATAAAGGCAAAAGTTTGAAAATCATGTCACTATCCAAATACTTCTGAACTTAATTGTATTATATACTATCAAAAAAATGTACATAGTCAGTTGTGTTGAGTGTAGTAGCTTATTTTCTTTGCCCAGTACTTCTCCACAGTTCATAAACAGCAATTTGTACATAGAAATTGCTGTGTATGCCCTAGAGACTATGGAGCTTGTACAAAGTGAGTAGGGGATGGACTTATCTATCGTATAGTGACCTATACATCAATCTTTCTAATATGAATAGACAAGAACCAAGTATTAGTTTTTCAGGGGACCATTCCCTTGATTCCCTTGACAAGAATAAGAAACATTTTCTGAAGATTTGCACAACTAATTCAGTTATATTCTTTACTGCTTAGTCGACGTTCATATCTTGTTGCCGCCAGGTAATTTTTCTTCTGTATTCCATTGAGTATTAGACCATATATTCAAGTATGCCCATTTTTGTTATGACTTTGGTTGTGCTTAATTAACTGGGACATAGATAAATGATTTTATTATTTTATGCTTATGATATAATATTAACCCACTCCCCAATTGATGCAACTGACCATATAGTTGTGTCCTTTGGAAAGCATGGGCTCACAAGCTGAGGCGGTATCATCAGAAGCAGTAGCTGTTTTTAATATACAACCAGTTAAAACATCTAAAAAACAAGGTGAAGGTCTGAACACAAAAATGTTGTTGCCAGAAAAGGTCAGTGAAGGATGTCAAGAACCATTTTGATGAAAGGGCAGTGCACAGTCAAACAAATTTCAAATGAATGCCATGCTGGTGCTCTTATTAACATATGGAATCCAAATGAACAATCTACCTGGGGGAAGTCCTTACCTAACTACTTGAAAAGGTCCTAGCTACCTACCATGAGGGTCCCAATCTACCTGCCTACCAACTAGAAGGGGCCCAATCTACCTGCCTATCTATCATAAGGGGGCCTTATCTACCTGCTTACTTACTATAAATGGACCTATCTACCTGCTTACCTACTAGAAGAGGCTCTTTCTACCTGCCTACCTACTAGAAGGGGCCCTATCTACCTGCCAACATATTAGAAAGGGCCATATCTACATTCAGCACAAACTCCAACAAAACTAAATCCATAAAGCAAAAGGCACAATTGATTTTTTTTTTCCAACAAGACCAGCACGTTGTGCAAAAAGTATTGAAACATTGAACAGTTGGACATGTACATTCTAAAGTTAAGAGATGATCCCATTTAGTTCAATTAAAATAATGTTCAAGAAATTTTATGTTCATCCTGAAATTTCAACCAAGAACCAAATATCCCTAACATTTTGTGAGTAGTCTATGTACTGTATCACATTGCATCATCACTTCTAAATGCCTATGAAAATAAAGGGCTGCAGAGAGTGCGTAGAAGATAAACAGAATAGTGCTAGTTTGCTTATTACTATCTCTGCTGGGGCTTTAGATGCAATTTCTGAATGAATATGATATGTGACAGAGAGAATCATACATTTGATAGAGGTGCACTCTTCAGAAATAATGGTCCTGGCTTGGTTTAGTATTCATCATGTAGTCCTTAGTATAAAACTAGTCCCTGCATAGAGTATCATTATGGGTCTGTAAAATGTTTCCAGTTTTAATTATTCTAGTTAATTATTCCTGCTTATACAAGAACAGATTTTTAGAAGCCTTTCAGCATCCTGGATGAAATTATACTTGAAACATATTAGCACATCAAGAATGAAGAAGTTTTAAATGACAAGACTGCCACATATTAGTGGTGTAAGTGTTCTGTCATGTTATTTTGTGTTATATTTTTTGTTAAATACTTCATGAATATAATTTTTGGATTCCTTTGGCAGTAAACTTCATATATTATTATCATTTATTTATTTTTACTTTATGACACAATTTTAAAACAGTTGTTTGAGCCTTTTATGTTAGAAGTGGATTCAAAAAGGAGAAAAAGTATGCTGCTGTGGCTCCACATCAACCTATCTATCTCAATGTGCCACCCGGAGCATTGCTAGGGTCCTAAAAAATCCTGGGCATATGCTTCCTGTGTAACATTTTGTTTATTAGGGCTGGGTTCACACATTATTTTTCATGGCACATGAACTGCGGCATGTATTTTTACAGATAGAAAACATATGTTCCTGTCACTAATTTGATGTGTTTTCTGCATAGATACTGTCTATCACATCAGCAGAACACTGTACAATGAAAATCAGCGTTTACAAACTTGCCCTTTTAAAACCACTAATTTATTTATGATAGTGTAATGCCTCTAAATAATACAGTAATCAAACAATACACCTATACACGGAGCAGATATACCCTACATATTACCGTCATACTAAAAATCCCACAATACCAAGACCATCAGTCCCAATTCCACCATTACCTAAGGACCGAATAATACTGTCAGATCATGACCAGATGTGAGCACGACAAAGTGACTACCAGTTATACGCAGGTGCTCAGCGGATGTATAAGTGCAGTTACATCCAGTAACTCCCAGGTGATGTATTCTGTGATGAGCTGTTGTCTTCCCCTTTTTCTCCTTTCGGCCTAGACCGCATGATGACATATCCTGGCCATGACTTGTCTCTGCAGAATTTGCCATACAAACATCTTAGAGTCCTCCCTTTAACAGCAGTTTATTACTTGTTCTCTACCTCTGTGCAAACTTCCAATGGGGTGATAGTTGGGATTGGGGCACTTTAGGATGATAGGTGGAATTTAGGGGTTATGGGATAATATATGGGGCTGTATTTTGTGTTGTTTTAGAACAATGGTTGCAGAGATGGGCAGAAGAGGGAACAGGCGACAGCTTACAGGCACAATCTCCTAGGGGAAGAAAGAGGACCAACCCCTTTGAGGTTGTGCTGCAGCTATGGCCCATCGCCCCAGGATCATTTTGTGAGGCCCGAACTCTATCTTCTGCATCCACAGCCATGACCTTCAGGGGGTCCACTGAATAGAGTTTAGTACTGTCATGTTTTTGTAGTGTTTATGTTAGGTAGGTATATAGGTCTCTTATTATGTAGGTAAGTATATAGAACCCCTAGTAAGTAGGTATATAGGTTCCCTCAGTAGATAGGTAGGTAAATAGGCCCACTAAACCAGAAGGTAGTTATATAGGCCCCTTCAGGATTTAGGATATGGAATATGTCCTCTCAGTGGGTAGGTATATATATCCCCTCAGAAGGTAGATAAAATTTTTCCCTAGGTATAGGTAGGTATATGTGTCCCCACCTCAGCTCTGTAGTTATATAGGTTCACGCAGTAGGTAGTTATGTACATAGGTCCCCTAATTAGGCCGGTAGGTAGGTAAATAGGCTCCCTTCTAAGGTAGGTAGGTATATAGACCTTCATAAAAACTAATAATAATAATAATAATAATACTCACCCTCCCCGTTCCCCCATCATGAAGTAATCACACCACCACTGCCAGCACATTGGTCCCAACAATTCTTAGGCCACAAAACCTAGGTCTCTCCTAGCTAGCTACAAGCCAGCCATGCATGTGAATGAGAAGAGCGGAACTTGCTGCCATCTTCCTAAGTCACTTCTAAGGGAGTTCCAAATATAGATGAGGTGTGTGCTCAGCTATGTTTGGAAGCTTCAATAGAAGTGGCTCATTCACATGCGTGACTGGCTCACAAGCAGACAGCGAAGGTGATGTTACTTTATGGTAAAACCCTTTTTTGTGATTTTTTTTCTTAGATTCATGCTGTTTTAAAAAAAAAAAAAAAAAAACATAGCTCACCGTTGGTTTAATGCATTTATTGGCAAATTGTTGCTTCTAATATAGATTTCCATTGTTGTTTGCTCCGGCTTAAAAAACTCAATGTGCATTGTGTTTTTGGTTGCTTTTTTGTGGTGTTTCTCACATTTTACATTTTATAATTCAGCAAAGAATTTTTAAATAACATAATCTATGACTCACAAGATTTGCTATGTGAAAAATGTTAAAAAGAATATGCCACCCCAAATTATTTTTGTTTATAAATGCAACAAAATCTTCATAAGAATCCATGTTACACGAATAAGCTATCATTTTAGGTGTGTTCATCAACCCCAAAAAAACACAAGAAATATATATGTGGAAAAGAATCTCTTTTTTTTTTTTTTTTTTTTTGCTGTTAAATCTTGGAGTTACTTGAAATGAAAATACACATACAATTTCATATGACCATTTATCAGATACAGAAATAATTATATATTATATACATTAGAAATAATTTCACACAGCATTGCTCTATTATGTAATGCTTTTGTATTTGTACAGTAACCACATGTTTAGTCACCCTGGCTTAGAGGAAAGACTTGAAATAAAATGTTGAAAATTGCCTTTTATAATTTTGTTTTAAAGTAATTTTGACACCAAGGCAAATATCCTTTTTTGGGTTTAGTAAATGTTAACAAAATTCTAACAAATATGAATCAGAGGAACATGTACACAACTCTTAATATATGGAGTTGATGCCGATCCAGAACATAAATACTAAATTTTAACTCTTTCTCTTCAGCCTATAAAAATAACCTAGTAGCATGAGTTCATAAAGGAGGAAAAGTCTTGAGTGAGTTAAAGCATATTTACATGTTGGAGATTAAATGGGTTTGACTATGTCATTTTACTCTCTAGATACTCTAAAACTGTCAAACTGCATTACTGGTATTACTCAATATTAACTTTAGTCAGGGTCTCCAGTGGCAAATTCTAAGTAGCTAGTGCAGTACAATCAGACATTCACATGATATTCAATCTAACCTGACATTTTTTTAATTACTTTAAAGTGCCTTGACAATTACATGGATAAAAACATATGTCACAACTTATTCAAGTAAGTGGAGTTGTACATCTATAATGAGAATCTACCATACACACAACAGTTTTATTCCAGTGCGCCAGTCTCTGAAATACATTATTACTATTAAAGTGCTCTGCATCTCTATGAATAAAGCAATGGTCATCTGTTCATATTAGAATCACCATATATATACCATTGTGTTTTAACAACTAATCTTGAAAAGTGATATTAACATTTTGGGTTACTGTATTTCTGGAAGTGGGTTATCGAATAAGAGAATTTTTCTTAATGCTAGGTTTGGAGTTTTTTTTCCCCACTTAATAATATTTCTTGAGACAATATTTAGGGCTTTTAACTTGATTTTCTTGACTTCAAACACTTTCTCGGCTGTTATTTTTGTATATAACCCGTGTAGGAATTGCACTACCCACTGAAATTTGCCTAGTAAGACAAAAAAGGAGTGCACTCATCTCATTAATTAGCTTTAAACATGTAGACAGAGATAAAGAAGGATTATTACCAAGTACATTGCATACTTGTACTAATACTTGTACTCTATCTATCTATCTTTCTATCTATCTATCTATCTATCTATCTTTCTGTCTTTCAATCTGTCTATCTTTCTATTATTATATATATATATATATATATATGTAACATATATATTATTATATATATATATATATATATATTGTATGTATATATATATATATATATATATATATATATATATGTGTCTGTATATATATATATATATATATATATATATATATAGGCTTTTCATTTTTAAGAACACAGCTGTTGTTGAGATATGTCTAATCTAACTTTATTGCTTCAGCATGCACTTTCAACAGCGAGTTGCAATGATTATGCTACCAAGGTTATGACTTTCCGTCTCCTTTTTGTTTCCACAAGTTTCCCTAGTTACTGACCACCTTTCTTTGCTCTGGCAGTGGCTAGGCTGATGACGTCAGTCTCTGTTCTGTTTTTTCAGCTGGGTTTCTTAGTCTCTGATCTTATATATCTCCCGAGAAAAACTGTAAACCTTAGATTTACTGACCTGGGAGGAGCCTTGTACCATCCTGTCAGGTCGGCAGAGCACATTTATGTATAATTACATCATATATAGAATCACTCAGCAGCAAACATTGTGTCTTAGCAGCATGTAAATTTTTCCTCTCTTGCTAGAGGTTTCCTTACATGACAAATATAGCTCTGCTATCTCACATCTATAGCCAGATGTTTTGCTTAGACAGTATAATTTATTTTCACAGCCCTTCCATCACTAATGTCCATATAATAGGCTAAGTCACGGATAGGAGCTAACAAATCTGAAAAGTCAGTCAATGCTGTAGAACTGCCCACAGCATACACAGGAAGTGTGAAACCAAAGAGGCTGTGAAGAGTGATGATATGAGAGATGATATTTTGATTGTTAATTGTTTATGTAATAGGTTTGCTCCTTTCCTTAGTCAATAACATTATTTCAGTTTAGTATATCAATTTTTTTTTACATACACATTAGAGGAAGTATTGTATTTTCTGGCAAATTTCATCTATGGGTTTCATATGAGAATTTTTTGGGAAAAAAATCCATAGAGAAAGATGAAGATAACTATGTAATAAATCTGTAATTAAAAAATACATACAGTGCCTTTCAAAAGTATTCGGCCTCCTTGAACTTTTCAACCTTTTCCACATTTCATGCTTCAAACATAAAGATATGAAATTTTAATTTTTTTGTGAAGAATCAACAAGTGGGATCCATTTTTTAAGTGGAACGATATTTATTGGCTATTTTAAACCTTTGTAAAAAAAAAAAGACCTGAAAAATGGAGCATGCAAAATTATTCAGCCCCCTTACTTTGTAGCGTCACCTTTTGCTACGATTACAGCTGCAAGTTGCTTGGTGTATGTCTCTATCAGTTTTGAACATCGAAAGACTGGAATTCTTGCACATTCTTCCTTGAAAAACAGATCGAGCTCAGTAAGGTTGGATGGAGAGCATGTATGAACAGTGGGTTTCAGCTCTTTCCACAGATTCTCGATTGGATTCAGGTCTGGACTTTGACTTGGCCATTCTAACACCTGGATAAATTTATTTGTGAACCATTCCTTTGTAGATTTTGCTTTATGTTTGGGATCATTGTCTTGTTGGAAGATAAATCTCCGTCCAAGTCTCAGGTCTTTTGCAGACTCCTACAAGGTTTCTTCCAGAATGGTCCTTTATTTGACTCCATCCATCTTCCCATCAATTTTCACCATTTTCCCTGTCCCTGTTGAAGAAAAGCAGGCCCAAACCATGATGCTGCTCCCACCATGTTTGACAGTGGGGATGGTGTGTTCAGGGTGATGAGCTGTGTGGCTTTTACGCCAAACACATCGTTTTGCATTGTGGCCAAAAAGTTCAATTTTGGTTTGATCTGACCAGAGCACCTTCTTCCACATGTTTGGTGTCTCCGAGGTGGCTTGTGGTAAACTAAATGGGACTTTTTATGGATATCTTTGAGAAACGCCATTCAACTCGCCACTCATCCCTAAAGGCCAGATTTGTGCAGGGTGCAACGGATTGTTGTCCTATGGACAGACCCTTTCACCTCAGCTGTAGATCTCTGCAGTTTTTCCAGAGTGATCATGGGCCTCTTAGCTGCATCTCTGTTCAGTCTTCTCCTTTTCTGAGATGAAAGTTTAGATGGATGGCTGGATCTAGGTAGATTTGCGGTGGTTTGATACTCCTTCCATTTCAATAAGATCGCTTGCACAGGGCTCCTTGGGATGTTTAAAGTTTGGGAAATCTTTTTGTATCCAAATCCGGCTTTAATCTTCTCCACAACAGTATCATGGACCTGCCTGGTGTGTTCCTTGGTCTTCATGATGCTTCCTGCACTTTAAACAGAACCCTGAGACTATCACAGAGCAGGTGCATTTATACGGAGACTTGATTACACACCGGTGGATTATATTTATCATCATCAGTCATTTAGGACAACATTGGATCAATCAGAGATCCTCACTGCACTTATGGAGTGAGTTTGCTGCACTGAAAGTAAAGGGGCCGAATAATATTGCATGCCTCACTTTCAGTTTTTCTATTTTTTACAAAAGTTTAAAATATCCAATAAATTTTGTTCCACTTCACAATTGAGTCCCACTTGTTGATTCTTCACAAAAAAAATTAAAATTTTATCTCTTTATGTTTGAAGTTCAAGGGGGCCAAATACTTTTGCATGGCACTCTGTATGCCCATAACTAGTGTTGAGCGATTATTATCGACAAAGTTGAAATCGGCAAGGTTTTTATGGTGATCGAAATTTCCAGATCATGCGATAATTAAGGTTAAAATCTGTGCATCATCTATTAAGATCGCGCCTTTTTCGGCGCTTCCTGTAATTTTGGCGGCCAGCAATCAGATTACAGAATAGAGCAGGGTGAGATGTATGTGCGACGTCATGACTGGGATGTGTATGGTTGCGATTGGCTGGAAAAATCACATGACCTCGTTTTACATAGAACAGCGTTTCCTGTTTCAGCCTCAGTGTCTCTCAGCGTCTCATAGGGATAGGACCTGCGCTCTGCCTGTGGCCAAACAGCTCAGCGAAATTAGTCTATTTCTGCACAGAGAAACCTCTACTATTAGCTGTGATCCTTCCAATTTAGTTAGATTAGAGATTTGAAGATTTTATGTAGTTAGCTAGAGATTTTTAAAGCAGAATCTACCGCTGTAATTTCACGGGGGGGGGAGCGGGGGTGGGGGGGGCCCGCGGGCCGAACACAGACAAGCTCTATCTATAAAGAACATGGATAAAGTTCACCAAGACTTAGTGTAGACATTGTAGTGGAATATCTTTATTATTAACAGTTTGCTATTGAAATATTTCCTGGATATTGGGCAGCCTGAACTTATATTGGATACACATCATTTCTAGTAACTGCAGGTCTCTTTGTTAGCTGCAAAACTCCACTTTTATTATCAGTATACATTTCAGATAGGTGTTCATTTTCAATTTTACCCATTACACCTGTGACTGTTGATATATCCACCTTGCAGTTAAATTACAATCCAGCAATCTTGTAGTCAGCACAGGTTGTTTGTTGCCAAAAATACCGTGTATCGTACGAAAACATAACAGTTACGTGTTTTTTTGACTTTTGCGCACCCAGCATTGTTCATTGACGCAGCATCCACGTAAATCTTAAAACAGCAATTCTATATTCACCACAGGTGAATTGAAAGGTGCAAAAAATACCGTTTATTATATCAAAACATAACAGTTACGTGTTTTTTGACTTTTGCGCACCCAGCATTGTTCATTGACGCAGCATCTATGTAAATCTTAAAACAGCAATTCTATATTCACCACAGGTGAATTGAAAGGTGCAAAAAAATACCGTTTATTATATCAAAACATAACAGTTACGTGTTTTTTGACTTTTGCGCACCCAGCATTGTTCATTGACGCAGCATCTACGTAAATCTTAAAACAGCAATTCTATATTCACCACAGGTGAATAGAAAGGTGCAAAAAATACCGTTTATTATATCAAAACATAAAAAGATACGTGTTTTTTGGACTTTTGCAAGTCCAGATTTGTTTATAGACACCTTGCAGAAAAATTAGATTCCAGCAATATTGTTGTGATTAGAGGGATTGAGAATAGCTGTGATTTGCCGTCTTTTAATAAGAGACTTTCAAAAACTATTCCATACCTTCTCAAATTTTTATATTTCTGTACATGGAGTTAAATGCTGGTGGTAAGCGAGCAAAGTGGGGGGTAGGACATGGAGGTAGAGGTACGAGAGACGGTGCTCCTTCCCGTGCTGGGCGACAAACACGCATGCCAGCGGATCGTCAGTTGCAGGACCGTCAGGCCTGTCATCGCTGGGTCAGGGCCCTGTGAATCTAAGTAACGAACATCGTCCCAATCTGTCCTTCTAGTGGTTAATGCAACCTGCATCCTGCAGTCCTTACCTCCTCGTCCTCCCAGTCACGGCCACAAATGTCATCATCATCATCGTCATGTGGGTTCATGTGGTTTTGGGGTCATGCTGCGGTCCAGGACAGTTCTAGTCAATGCCCCGTTAAACCAAAAATGGGGTTTAAAGACTTTTTTTTCCCGGCCCACTTTGAAATTTGGGGGGGTCGAAGGTTTTAAATGGTCTTGTGGCCCAGGCAGGCAGTAAATTGCCCAGTTCAAAAAAATGGTGGTTGAAAGACTCCTTTTTCGGGCCCCTTTTTAAACTGGGGGGTCGACGGTTTTTAATGGTCATTCTGCGGTCGGAAAAGAAAAGTTAGTGCCCGTTCAACTAAAATGGGGTTGAAAGATTTTTTTTTGGCATTTTTTAAAATGTGGGTCAGCGGTTTTTGGGGGTCTTCTGGGTCAGGCAGTATATTATTCCGTTAATAAAAAGGGTGGTTAAAACTCCTTTTTTGGGGGCATTTTTAATTTGGGGGTATGCGGTTTGGGGGCAGTTTGGTTTTCCAGGACAGGATATTAATGCCCGTTCTCTGGGTTGACTTGTATAAAACCTAAGTGTGTTGCTAAGTGTGCACGTATCCATTTATGTTGTGGTGTTAATTTAGCTTCTCAGCCTTGTTTGGGTGTAATAATGAAGGTGTGTTGCTCTCCCCAAAATTTAAAGGGGAATGCTCTAATCGTGCCCTATCGAAAAACCTTATCGATTGCGGCCGATATGACTATCGCCGATCCGATAGCCCCAAGCATCGTCAACACTTTCCCATAACTTAAATATATTCACCCTTTTTGTTCCGCTGTGTAGATCGGCGTCCCATTTCCTATAGATGAACATTTTCTTTTTCACCGGGAGCATCCATTGCCAATCACAACAATAACTTGAAGAAATAAGAAATGAAGGTTGGATATCCAGATATTAAAATAAAATCTTTATTTCACTCCTTTAAAAGAGCACCATGTATTGCGGAACAGTATATAACAAGCAGGTCAATTGCCCATTGGTTATGATGAGTATGTGTAGCAGTCATACACATAGGGCATTAGAAATCAAATATTACTCTCACACATCACTTAATCAAGAAGGATAGAGAAAACTACAAATGGGACGTTACACAACTACAGAACTGTTTTTATCACTCCCCATAGACTTTAAGAGAAAAGTAGTTAAATCTCTGCTCAAATCTTCCTTTTTTGCCCTATTTTAGAGAAGCAACAAATACTTTTATGGTTTGATATGCATCATTTAGATTTTATTGGTCATTTTACCCCTCCACCCCTTTTCTATTTTAAATACAATAGTTATGTAGACAGTGGAGAACATGTATGAAAAAGGCAGCAAAAGTTTTCTGGCGTCAAGTCTCTGTCATTGGCCCTGTCAACTTGTTATAAGTTTTTTCCTTAGCTTTTGTCGTGCCCAAACCCCTAGGGAGAGCCGGGGCCACTTTTTTGGTTTTCCCCAAGAAACATTTAATAAAGTGCTTTGAGACACTTTCAAACATACTGACGAATGTTACAGTAACCTAACGAGACACACAATTGTCTAGTAGGGGTCAATTTTCATACATGTGCTCCAGTGTCTATGTTCTCTTTGTTAAACCCAATGTAAAATCTTGGGTCTCTAACAGTGAATTTCACTTGAAATTGGAAAAGCCTTTTTTGTATTTAAAATTTCACTGCCCAGTGTTACTCTGAACCATATTTAAAAAACTATAGCACTGGTGAGAAGTACATTGGGAGGCATGTATGATTGGGTTTTTCACCCTTTTCTGGCATAAAAAGCGCCTAAGTCAGCAGTCTACGATGTCTAATGCGCCTAATGAATGTGTTAGGCGCATTGTTCGTAAAACTCAACACTTTCTAATGCGCCTAATGAATGTGTTAGACGCATTGTTTGTAAGACAACACTTTTTAATGCGCCAAACATGAGGGGGCGTTGCGGGGGCGTGTCGCACCACACTTGTATTATTATTAGACACATATATGAATGTGGTTCGGCAAAAGTCACTGCGTTACTGCTTGAACAGGCCGACCTATTTCAATGTGATCTGCCTGAGCCTGAGGAGTCAAAGTGGAGCTAGATTTGTTATTGGGGCAAAAAATTTCCCTTATTTCTCAACTTTTAATATTACAATAATAAAAAGTAATTTCTGATCATTATCAAACTATATAAAATTATTTAAATTTTATAAAAAAATGTTTTCATATAAAATTAATATAAAAATATATAATATCCCAAAAATATCTCCTATAAAATGCATTTAAATTTAATAGAATCTAAAACTGGCTTTACATTTGCTGCTCTCACCCTTTTTTCTACACATAGCAAGAGCCAGCACAGCACAGGTTCGACCAGATCAGTACCATAGTTTCTATTCACTGACATGCTATTCTAATGACTTTTCAACCTGTCCATAGCCTGTATACATGTTTGGTGCACTACTAATGCGCCTAATTTCATAATGCGCCTTACACATAGGTGATGGGCGTCGAACTTTATAATCCATTTATAATCGCAAAAAAAACACTTTCATACATTCAGGCGCATTATACACTGAAAACAAGACTTGACAATTCACTTCGAAGCGCCTTCTTTAATACATGTTTCTCATTGTCTTCTAACTCTGTACAAAGTAAACACGCGGTAAGGATGATATATTTGCAACATAATATTAATTCCCAAAGTTAGATGTAGTCAGTGGAAAGTATGGCCGCACTTGCTATTTTTTAATAGCATAAGACAAAGCTGAGAGCAACAAGCTGGCCTTTACTACCCAGGCCTGGATTATTTGATACTTTTAATAGACATAAAATGCATAATTTGGAACTAGCAAATAAGACTTTAAGAGATTTTTAATCACTCAGGTTGCTTCCATGTATAATTATTATTTCAGTGAAAAAGGCAATATGACAGAAAAGATAACCTACGCTGCAGTTGGGAAATTATTTCAATGACTATCCCTTTTTGTGTTTCCCTTTATCTCTTGCTTGCAAGAAATGGTTTCCTCACATTGAGTGGGAACTAGAACTTGAATTTAAATCTCCCTGAAAAGGAAATTTTGCATACATTTAGTAAGAAAGCAATTATATATTGTAGTTCTGCAATTTCCATGCTTTCAGGCCTCCTCTATTGATTTGAGTGAGAGGGTCATTTCCCAAGCCAACTCATTACTGCCCAGTTAAATAAATGTGGTAAGATATACACAGAAATATTAAGCTTGAATCAGATGACGATGATTATTTTCCTAATTAAGTTCTCAGATGGTGCTAATTTCTTATCAGGACTTGCAGTCCTAAGACACATAAACCCCAAGGAAAAACAAAATTTTTTGTAAATGCAAAAAAAAAGGAAAAAAAACAAATTATAGTAAACAATAGAGTGTTGTACTTCTAAACTGCCTGGCAAAATTTCAAATCCAGCTCTCATTGTGATTCAGGGGTGTTAAATGCAGATTTCTACAGAATTCTGTTGTGGGATTAAAATTGACATGCTCGTCAAACAATATCCATACACCAATGGAGGATTCATGTTAATATGGCAAAGCAAAAAGGAAATTCTTTAATAAAGCTCTTGAGGTATTTTATCACGTCTCTCGTGTTTATAGCAATATTTCAGCTCTTTGCTTATACTGAATTTCATGACTGTGCTGTATTGACTATTACAAATAGTTCTAAGTCTTTTGTGGCTATTTTTGGAATATTAAGTAACAGAACTTGTCGACATTTTTTTTTTTTTGCATTAGATTACACATTTGAAAAGATTTGTTTGAACAGACAGTGTTATATGTGAAATTCTATTCATTTGGACCTTTGCTTACTTCCAAAATGATTAGACACTATCTGGGATAGTTTATTAAAATTGTTTAAAAAATAAATCAAGTGATAAGTCATTTTGTTTACTCATACTTGGCTCTCATGGAGACAACCACTTACAAAAAAGAGGGATTATTGGAGGTATGGTCTCTCTGACACATAGCTGTCAGTTGTTATCACTATTAGAATATGCATCTGGCTATAAATTTCCCCTGCAAGACTTGTATTATAGCATTATACTGTAGCCATTTAAATAACTGTTTGACTATATGTGTTGTTCTTGTAGATTGGCTTGGTTAGTCAAAGTGGGTGCTGCTTTAACATAGCAGTTGAAGCTTCTGGCTAACCATGTGTACTATTTACAAAGGTTGGGCATGTGAACAAGGGATGCTGTTGCCCTTTTACAGTAATTAAAATTATTAAACTTTTTAGTAACTCAATTATTATAGATATTGAATCCTCACCTTGGCCTCCCATATTTGGAACAAATGATCTTTACTAAAGTAGAAACTCAACAAAGTACCATTTATTTGTCATATCAGAGGGTTTTTATCGAAGCCATGTAGCCAGAAGTACGGTTTGGCAGTCCTAGAATCAGGGACTGCACTGACTTTTGCTAAAACATTGTGCATTAAATTGCTTCAGATTATTGCTACACGGTATTATCAAAGACTACATCAGTGTTAGAGTTCGGTGCCTAGGGCCCACCAGTGGAATTTCATTCTGGGGGCCCACCAGTGGAGTCTATTCTGGGATCACAACTTTCAGCTACTCTTATACTCTGCCTTTTTCTTTTTGCCTCTTTCTCTCTGCCTTTCTGACTCTCTCAAGGATGTACATACAGTGCCCATTGGAACCTGGACTACATAGTAAATAAAGTTTAAAAAAGACACAAGTCCATCAAGTTCAACCTATATACCTAAAGTGTTGATCCAGAAGAAGGCAAATTCCCCTATGAGGCAGATGCCAATTGACCCACGCAATAGGAAACATTCCTTTCTGACTCCATATATCAGAATAAATCCCTGGATGAACATATTATCTCCAGAATAGTAATATAGTAATTATAATCTGTTACATTACATTTTTCAAGAAAGACATGTAAGACCCTCTTGAACTTTTTCAGTGAATCCACCGTCACAACATCTTGTCATAGTGATTTCCATAGCCTCACCACTCTTAAAGACTGTGGTGATGTTGAAACTTTCATTCCTCTAGACATAGAGGATGGCCTCTGATTGTTGCTACAGTTTTAGGTGTAAAAAGATCATGCAAATGATTTTTGTGCTGTCCATTCAAAAATTTGTACATGGTAATAAAATTACCCCTAAACCTTCTTTTCCAGGGCCTTTTTTCCAGGCTTCTATCTGGGACGATAGCCTTGCAGACCAATTTGATGCAATGTGTGGCATATGGCCTAAGCACAGACAGACTAACTCCCCCCTCCCCTGACACACTTTAACCTGTGCAGCAATGTAGGCAGCACTTATAAGTCTATTTTGAAAAGACAATCTCTGGATATGATGCTGGGCACATGCACTCAACTTGGCAAGGCCTGTTTTGAGTAAAACCTGCCTTGTATAGCCACTCTATGGTCTTGGCCACTGTGCTGAAACTTTCTGGGTGTTGACAATCTTCTTATAACCTAAGCATTATGTAGAGCAACAATTCTTTTTCCAGATCCTAAGAGAGTTCTTTGCCATGAGGTGCTATGTTGAACTTCCAGTTACCATATGAGTGTGGAAGTGATAAAACCAAATTTAACACACCTGCTCCCCATTCACACCTGAGACCTTATAACACTGATAAATCACATGACACCATGGAGGGAAAATGGCAAATTGGGAACAATTTGTCCATTTTCTCTTAAAGGTGTACTCACTTTTGTTGCCAGCAGTTTAAACATTGAGGGCTTTATGTTGAGTTATTTTGAGAACACACCACATTTACACTGTTATACAAGCTGTGCACTGACTTCTTTACATTGTCATATCTTCAGTGTTGTCCCATGAAAAGATATAATAAAATATTTACAAAAATGTGAGGAGTGTACTCACTTTTATGAGTGTATATTTTTCCCCAGTTCCATCATTCCATCAACACTACCATATGCCAACTGAGAAATACAGATAGCAGAAATTACTGGCATATAGTTTACAGGCTCACTTTATGAACTCCTTTCTAAATATTGGCATCACATTGACCATGCAGCAGTAATCTTGAACAGACCCTGTTATTATATAATCCATAAATATTATAAACAAAGGACTGTCTATTACACTAGTTAGTTTTTGCAGAACTCAGGAGTTAAAACCAGCTGGACAGGGGAGGAGGAAGGGGTGAGAGTGAGGGATTTGTTTATTTTATTGCTTTGAAGGTGGCATTGCACTGACTGCTGGGTTAAGCAGGTGACATTCAATGGAGAAATTACATTTCCCCTAATCATATCATCTGTCATTGTGGAAATACAGTAGAGAAGAACACGTTTAATAGACTTGCCTTTTCCTCAACCTTCACCACCATTACACATAGATTATTTTGGAGGTGGCCAAAAAATTCAGATTTAGATTTCTTGCTATTTGTTTAATGGAAGAATATTTTTTTTCTCTGGTAATGAGCTGCTCTTTATCAGTCTTTGCTATCTTTATTTGTCTTTTTATGTTTCTCGCCGTAAATTTTTATTGCCTCGTCACTACCTTTTTGCTTTAGTACCTTAAATGCTTTCTTTTTATTTCTTATTGCAGCCCTTACAGTTTTATTTAACCACATGGGTTTTCTCCTGTTTCTAATGTGTTTATTCCTATAAGGTATATATATTTTCACAGTATCTACTAACAATACTTTTATAAATGTCCCATTTAGTTTGTGTACCTTTATTTCTGAGGACTGGGTCCCGGTTTATTCTATCCAGGTCATCCCTTAGCTGATGAAGATTTGCCTAACTGAAGTTTAGAGTTTTATTAGCCCCTTTCCTAAACAGTTTATTATAAAATAACTGAAAACTTATTGTTGTGGTCACTATTACCTAGATAACCACAAGTCAGGACATTTGCTATTCTAATAGGTATACCACCGCGCTATACAGTGGCACTAGTAAAAACTACCAAATAGCACCAATGTAAATCCACACACCAAAGGGCCCTTTACAACGCATTTTCGGGGACTGATTTCAACCTACGCGCCCATATTTGCACTCTAATGCGGCTGAAATCGCCCGGGCATTACGGAACCACATTTCTCATATTTTACGCGCCGTGAAAAATAAATTTGCTATGGGGCCACGAATGCCAGCCCCCCGCTCGCCCCCATTTCATGGCTGCCGGCGTAATTGGGGGGCAAATCCTCCCAGGAATTACGTCGGCAAAAAAGCCGGGGAGAAAAGCCTTTAAATAGCACCAAATATAACACCTTAAGATAGCACTAAATGGGCTATCCAAAAACTTACTTCTCATTTGCAAAATCCGTTTTTGGAAACTTTCTAAGTAACAACACTCCTGCGGCTTTGCTATTTTTTTTGTAGTTCTGTGTTTATGTAATCCTACCTTTTTTCCCCCCCTTTTGCACCAGTGTGAGCGGGAAGGGCGCCCCCGGCCCCGGTACGCCCGGGGTTTTCACACGGGCAAAACACTGACGTCCCTTCACCCGGAGCCTACCCTCCCAAAACTTTTTGTTTCGTTTCGGAACAGTGATTTTCCTTCACACAGATATATATCCCTACAAGGAACTCCTGTTCCAAAAACGGGCAAGGAAGCAAAAAGCTAGGACGCATAAGCACAGAACAAAAACTAGCTAACGCCAGCAGGAGTAAAAAGTCCAGAGAAAGTTTAGATTGATTCTTTCAAATGAGAACGTAAGTTTTTTATACCTATTGGTGCGTCTTCAATTGAATTGGGTATTTTTATAGGTTTTTTTGGGTTTAATTGGTCAAATTTTGGGAGTTTTTCTATCCACTATTATTTCGGTGGTTTCCTGTTTTGGTCTGTTTCTTACATTGTAAGGGTTTTTGGCAGAATTACCCTCAGTACCCCCCTTGCAGTAAAAGCAGAATACTATATTTTAATTTGTATTTTTAAAAAAATTTTGGGTTTATCTACAAGGGTGGGGTATAAATTTCTAGATATTGATAATACCTTAATGTGATGTAACATCCATCACATAGAGGACATGTAAACTTTAAAATCCTTTTTTTTTTATTGTTCCAGCATATCTCAAATAAAAAAATGAAGCAACTTAAATAATACTGTTCTACTATTGTGTGCACACAGTTCCTATGCAGTTATTTATGTCTCCATGGAAACCTTGGGTAGTACAATTCTGCAAACATATGGCTCTCCCTACCATCTGCCACCTCTACCATTTATAGGTACGGAAAATAAAGATGCAGATGAAAGGGAGTAAGAGTCCCACACAGCCTGGTTTTTTGTTTGATTTTCAGCATTGCAGATTTGGAAACTGTCTGAAAACCAACCAGAAACCTTAGGGTATGTTCACACAACATAATTGCGGCGGCGCTCATTTTGCCATGTATTTGCGCTTTCATAAAAAACTATGAATTTTACGCCCGCCCCCCGGCCCCGTACAATACGAATCGATGGGGAAGAATGACATTTCAATTTTTCGCATGGCCGCTTACGGCCCTGACAATGCATTGAGGGGGTGGGCGATCACGTTGCTGCAAAACCCCAGCTTTTGGGGCACGTAATTGCGGCGTAAATTCGCCATGATTTCCCTTTAAAACGCGCAAAATGCCACCGCAATTACGGTAATTCACAGCTTTCCATAAGAACAAAAAAATTAATCCTCTTTTCCCCCCCGGGCATACAAACAACATATCGTACGCAGGGGAGAGAATGACAATGCAGGGGGATGGACCAGCTATCAGCGGTGCTTCCAAAAAAACCCGGCGATTAGCGCTACAGTTGCCCCCCCAAACACCCATGTGAAAATACCCTTAGACTTTAATCCGTTCAGAAGTCTACACTGAATGGATTTTCAGCTGGATGGCTCTTCAGCTTCCAGCGTTCCGAAAAACTTTGAACATGCACAATCTTCCGCCCGGTTTCGGGCAGACGGTATGCAAATTCAAAGGTTATGGGGGATGGGCGAATACATAAACCGCGAACAGAACTGTACCCCAAAACCATGCAAAAGAGGATAAAAACCCTCCCGGGTTTTCTAAAACAAATCGACGGCTTTTTAAACTTATGCTGTGTGGAAATACCCCTAAAACATACCAAAATCAATTTAACGTTTTTCTTGTAGTCTGTAACCATTGGAGATATATATGTGCAGTGGAGCTATGTACACAAACTTGTAGACTTTCTTAGCACGACTTCTTAAAATGCTTCATTTTTTATTTTAGATGTATAGAAGAAATAAAAAAAAAATGTTGCACACCCTTTGAGAAAATGACTGTATAATAGAGGTTGTGAATGAACATACAACAACCAGGCTTACACAGCATGTAAGTTGTTTTGTTATTTATTACTGTCCTCCCTTGTAATATATCTGTCATTGGACTTTACAGTAAGTTGTTGGTATTCTCAGAAAAAAATAGGTACATACAAGACTGGATGAGTTTCTTTTGTCATTTCATATTGGCAGGTTTTGATACTAGCTGCAGTCCATCATTATTTCTTCTATTATTTTGCAAGCAGCTGGACTGCTCTTTAGTTTTTTGTTTTGGTTTTTCCCCTTTTAGAAAAATTTTTAAACAATCCCGAGGGCATACAAATCACAGTGTGCTAGTTGACAGAATTTCAGAGTAGATTCTTTGATTCTTAATGTTCAACCAGCAGAAGGATATTTCTGTCCTGTCAAGCTGTGGCTGATTTTGAATCAAATACTCTAGCAAGGATTAAAAAATTTTTTGTAAAATTTTAAATTTTTTTCACGCAGTTAACTATTTGTCTTGAATGGATTCTTTCCTAAATTGAAATCTATAGTCATGTCCAGGTTAATACACAATTTTTTGAGCACAAGTATTCAACCAAAGTTTGCAATTACAAACAATGCAATTTTTGTTTTATCCCAAAAAAAACAAAAAATTTTGAATTAACAGGAATTAAAATAAAACTGATAAAATATTGTCTAAGCACTGTGGCCCCTTCAGCCAACTGATCTGTAGCAGTGCCAGGGGTTAGACCCCCACTGATCTTTGTATTGATGTCCTGTGTTTAGGATCAATAGAATCAATATCAATTTACTGGAAAACCTCTTAAAAGGATAATGAACTATTGATAAAACATTTTGTAAATCATCTTTAATTTGATTTTTTTCTTCAAATCTACTATCTTTTCAACATCACTATCATCTTCTACAATCTATCTACTATCCATGCCTATTTTTTAAAATCAGGGCATATCAAGGAAACTCGGGGCATTACCCAAAGTGCGGGGTTACAGTAAATGCAAATATCCCATTTTGGGTTTTTTTGGAATATTTTGATAAAGGACCAAAAAAGAAATTTAAATCACCGGAAAGATTTAGCCATCTTTCTTTCTTTTTTTTTCTTTCTTTTCTTTCTTTTTTTCTTTCTTCCCCTTCCCCCTCCCTCCCTCCCCTTTCTTCCTTCCTTTCTCCCTTTCTTTCTTTTCTTTTTCTTTCTTTTTTTTTCTTTTTTTTCTTTCTTTCTTTCTTTCTCTCTCACTTTTTCTTTTCATCTTTCTTTCTATCTTTCATTCTTTATCTTTCTTTCTCTTCCCCTCTCTCCCTCTCTTTCTTTCTTCCTTTTTCTTTTTCTTTCTCCTCTCTCACTTTTTCTTTCTTTTCATCTTTCTTTCTATATTTCATTCCTTCTCTCTTTCTTTCTCTTCCCCTCTTCTCCCTCTCTTTCTTTCTTCCTTTTACTTTTTCTCTTTCCCCCTTTCTTTCTTCCTTTCTTTCTCATTCCCTCTGTTTCTTTCTTTCCTTTCTTTCTTTCTTTTTTTTTTCTTTCTTTCTTTCTTTTTCTTTTTCTTTTTTCCTTTCTTTTTTTCTTTCTTTTTTTTCCCTTTTTTTTTCCAAAATTGTACTGACACTATAAAATGTCTCAATCCTTGCCAGTAGGTGGCAGCAGTTGGAACACATAGCTGACATTTATCTTTACTAAAAGACCTTCTAATGGGGAAAACAAATTCAGCCAAGACAGTACCAACTTTTACATTTGGATTTTGACCACTTGGAGTTGCAAGATAATTCAGTGATAATTCAGATATGTATGTTTTTCTCTACAGGCAATTGAAGATGGCATAGCAGAACAGCTAGCGCTTGTGAAAAAACGAATTACTTGGGGGAAGATCTGAGCATCCCAACGTTTTTTCGCTTTTATTAAAAGATCATTTGGATACCCTAAACTCTCGCTGGAATAAAATCAATAGAAAGCTACAAGAGAGAAGAAGAAGGTGAGTGGGAATTGAGGGAATTTATATGGGGCAATTATATATGTAAAAAATCATGATGTTGAGCAAACATTCCCAGTTATTGTTTTTAAGACGCACTACCAGAAAAAATTTTTAAAAAATTTGTCATTGATTTTAAACAAAAAGACGGCATAAAAATTATTGTTAGTAAACACGATTCTTCTCTCACAAATGGGCATCTGCTTGTAATTTGCAAAAGAGACAGAAGGAAAAGCAGGCGATCCATTAAAAGATTGAAAGTCCACAAAAATAAACAATTAGTGTGACATATAAAAGCAAAGGGGTCAACTTTTTTTTACTGACGATCGTAACTCATTTTAAACCAATTAAATTTTTTGAAAGGACCCCCAAAAAGTGTACCTAGACAGTAAACCACAATGAAATTAAAAACTTTTTTTTTAAGAAGGTTTCCTAACAAAAAATGACACAGGGGGTTTCCCTAAAATTGTAGAACCAAAAATTGTCAATTTTTAAATTTCCCCTTTACACTTAGGGAAGGAACCTAAATCTTGCACACCCAATTGAACATTAAGTTGCATTTGGGGACTGGTAATTCCTTTGAAACCCCCCTCTGCCTTGGGACAGATAAGGGTCCGAACGAGGGCCCTTTTATTACCAAAGCAAAAAAAGAGAATTTCGAATTTTCCAAAAAATTCGGTCTGGTCCACTTCGCCGATTTTTCCGACAAAATTCGTTTTCGGTAGCCGAATTACTTCGGCACGAATCACGTTTAAAAAACAGCTATTTCCAGGCTGCCCGAGCCTGCAGGGTGCTGTTAGAACGTTGTGCCCACGCTTAAATAGCAGTGGGAGCTTGAGTTTGGTCTTCCTTACAATGTTTGTGTTTTAGTATGACACGCACTGATGCCGCCGCTCTTAGAATTCGCTTCACCTATAAAATGCCTCTGGGCACTTATGGGCAAAACTGACCAAAAAATGAAGCAGGAACGTAGTAGCTGATAAAGTCATGGCAGGCAAAGCTGGAAGAAAAAAAATCAAGATGAGAGCTAGGTGGCAAAATTATTGACAGAGGGTGCTGGAGCGTTTGACAGCGGCAGCCACAGCACAGACATGAGGTCAGAAGTGGCACAATGACATTCTGGAAGTGGCAGAAACTCAGTACCAGGCCGCCAGAGTGGCACAATGGACACAGTGTGGTGGGCACGGTGGCAGCAGCATGAGGTCAGGCAGTGGCACAATGAACAAGATCTGGGAGCTGGCAAAAAAGGTAGTAGGCCAAAGATGGTAAATGACACAGTGTGTGAGGGCACGGCAGGGAGCAACAGCAGCACGAGATAAGGTTCAGACGTGGCACAAATGACACAGTGGTGGAGGGCACGCAGCTGCCACACTCAGCAGCATGAGGTAGACAGTGGCACAATGACAAATTTCTTGGAGGTGGCAAAAACCAGGAGTAGGCACACAGTGTGGAGGGCACGGCAGCTGCACACGGCCAGCAGCATGAGTTCGACAGTGGCACAATGTACACAGTGTTTGGAAGGGCACGACAGGAGTCACAAGCAGCAGCATGAGGTCAGAGAGTGGCACAATGACATTATGCAGGTCGGATAATAGTATTAGGCCACCTGAGAAAAGCGGCAAATGACTGAGAGCGGAGGTCACGGCAGGCAGCAGCATGAGGTCAGGAAGTGGGCACACAATGACAGTAGAGTGGACGGTGATGACAGGAGCAACAGCTTTGAGGTCAGGAGAGTGGCACAATGTCATTCTGGGAGGTGGCAAAACAAGTACCAGGCGCAAGGAGTGGAACCATGACACAGTGTGGATGATCACGGCAAGCTAACAGCAACAGCAGCAGCAGCATGAGCCACTAGAGTGGCACAATGACAGAGTGTTGAGGTGTGGTGGCAATACAAGTCCCATAGGTAAAAGACGGGTGAGTACGGCAGTTGGAGAAAAACTATCAGCCAGATTGGTGTGTTGCATCAGGGTCGGTGGCGGCATCGAGAATAGTGGCTGAGGCAGGTTAGTTTGAACCCAGACTGACGCCTAAGGCATTGGGAGATGCTGTGGAAATCCTGGCCCGATCCACGCCTGATTCATCTTGACAATGGTCAGTCGTTCAACATTTCCCGGTGGACAGCGGGTTCTCCTTGGGGTAACCGATGGCCCCACGCCGATGAACACCCCTCTGATGCCACCATCTACTGGCGGGCAGGACAGCTTCTTCTCCACTGCAACTCGGCAGTTTGCGGCCACACATCCAGTTTGGCTAGCACCAGTGGTCAGCGGATCTTCTAACTGGGGTTGGCAGTAGTGCTGTCCAAGTAGGCCACAAACCTGTTGGTTCAGGGAATGCTCCATGTCCTGCGGCTGCTGCTGCTGGTGACTGCCGCTCCTCACTAGGAGGGTGAAGGAAGGCTGCTCATTAGTGACCTCCAGACTTAGGTTACTTGCTGATGGAGCTGGTACTGCTCCTTACCCCCCCCCACCTTCCCCCAGCAGCCGCGGCAGTAGTAGTACGTGAGCGCTGAGGAACCCCCCGTGGTGCAGACCTGTCAGAGGAGGACGTTGCCGCACATAGGCAGCGGCCAAACTGATTACGGAGGATTTCCTATAGTATTTGAGTTTGTTCTTCCTCTCAATAGTGGAAAAAAGGCTCCCATTTGGAAGCGGGTAGCGAGGGGGTCCAATAGGGTGGAGGAGCCCAGAAGTCACATCCCTCTATTGCCGGATGCTGACTATTCGGCTGTCACTAGCCAGGAAATAGCATGCTGCGGACATGCTGCACAAGTGACTCCGAGGGGCTCCGGACCTCCATTTCCACTGTTATTTCTGCACGGATGCTTGAAGAGTCATCTGCCTAGTCTTCCTCATCTCCATCCACCTCCTCAGCTGCTCCTGACTCCTCCTCTCTGTCACTGGGTAGAAATCCACTCATTTCACCAGACAAGCTTCTGCTCAATGTCCCTCTCCTCCCTCCTCCTACTCATTTCTGTCCCCACCGGACCTCATGCTGTGTGGCCACCGAGATGTAGTCGCCACATCTCCAGTCCACTGCCCAGACAGATTTTTCAGCATCTGTTCCAGGACATGAAGCAGTGGATTGACGTTATTTCATCCGTAGTCTGGCGACTGACAAAGAACGTGGCCTCCTCGAATGGCCTCAACAAAAAGGCAGGTGTCACGCATGAGCTGCCACTGGGCTAACATCAAAGTTACACAGGGGAGTACTTCTGTTCTGCTCCTGGATCATCAAAAAATCGTTAATGGCCTTTCTCTGTTCTTACAGTTTCGGGTCCATCATGTGCAGGCTGGGATTCCATAGGGTGGAAAACATCGCATATCAAGAAGTGTTGGGGGAGGCCCGTTCTGCCGTCTGCCAACTCGTGGAGGGTTGTTCCTGGCTTGTGTTACGAATGGATAAAGATGCATGCCCCCACCAAAACCAGTTCTGGCCATTTTCAGAATGTTCTGAATATGATCGGTCGGAAGACTTTCATATGGAACCTTTTTACAACCAGATTGAACACCTTGGCTGCGCCATGCAGGGAGCTATGGACAATCCCTCCTCGGTGAAGCGCGGACACCATGTTCCTCCATTGTCCGGTCACCATAGGTTCGATTTGCAGTTGGCGCGGAGTAAGCCACACGCAGGTTTTGCTTGATGCATGTACGCGGGAGCAGTTCCTTCCCTGTGTGACTTGTTCGCGAGGCAAGCTTGGTGTAGGAACGGCGTGAACCGCTGTGCCCCTACAACATGTGGTATGATGGAGCTGAGTAGTCCTTGTGGAGGCTGAGGATGTGGGGTGGTGGTGGAGGAGGAGGATAGGCGGACATTGGCGCAGAGCAGCAGTTTGACAACGTGGAGGAGAAAGGTCGGCAGTCTCCTGTCCAAGGTTGTTGTGTGCCTGGGGCAGGAAGCACATTCACCGCTCCAGTGGGCCGTAAAGGCATTCGCTGGCCCTAGACAGTCAGTACGCTCCAGACGTCAGCGTGGCCTTGTGTACTATGGAAACACCAATAAGCTCAAGGACAGACGCCACTTTCTTTTCTACATATTTATGAAGTTGCTTTGGTACTGCCTTTTTGGAAAAGAAATTACGGCTTGGAACTCTCCATTCTCGGCTCGCACCACAAAGCCAATTAGTTTCTCTGTATGGTGCAGAGTCCACCATTTGGAAAGGGAGGGACTGCAAGTACAAAACCTTGGGACAGGAGGCAACGGGTCAGCTGCTGCACCTTAGGATGGTCTTGACGGCATACTGTTGTCTCTTTACAATGCCTCTTATGAAATTGACTGTTGCGCCATGAGTATGCGAGGAGCAGGATGATTGCTTCTGGAACCGGGACGAGAGGATGTCAAAGAGAAACGAGCTGTGGCCTTCTGCAGACGGTCGGTGGAGCCTTGAACTGGGCTGAAAATGGCATGCGTGCCACTGGCCAGCTGCTTGCTGCAGCGGGCAGGATGGACCACCACATCTGAGCACGTGTTTCTCCCAGCACCGGATAGGTGACGCTGCATGTGTTGACGCAGGGCCGTTGTGCCAACGTTCAGCTCACTGGCCACGCTCACTTTCTGCCCACAGATTCTACACATATACCCATATTCGGCTACTCCGGTGTCTTAGACAAAGTAACTGCACACCGCCGAGTAGCTGATTTTACCGCCACGATCCGCACTGCCGAGTGACTACTGCCTGCCGCTGCTCGCTGAGCCCCTGTGACACGCTACTGTCTTGACCTGCGAAGCGGGTTTTCTACCCGCGTGGCCGCTTGGGTCCCGACCTCACATGCTGTACCCTGCTGACTCTACGGCACCACACAACCCACTTGCTGGGCGCTGCGCCGCTGCCTGGACGCGCAAGCTTGACGTTCTTCTGCCTGTCGATGTGAAGCCTTGCTTCACCGGCTGCCAGGTGCGGTTCCATGGCATACATCCAGTATCATTCCTATTTGTTAGTTTTCATCGTCCACTTACTGTCCTCTATCACCGGTGTCTTGGTAAGCCAGAGGCTGACTACTCACCTATCATTTGGAGCCTGTCGCTCGCATGTGGCCAAGCTTGACCTCGCATCATATACTTTGCCGCCTTTACTGCAGAAGAAATTGGGGATATTGGCCCATTTTCTTCGCTGCAAGTAGGCTGCTGAATGCCCTCCTCAAATTGTTCATCCTCCTACGTTTTAGTGGCGCTGTGAGCCCAGACCACATTGTTTGATCCCTGGCTGAGGGAACTGAGATGGGACCAAGAGGCGGGCTGAGGGACAGGTGGAGGGGCGATGACCCGCTCCCTGGCCATGTCCAACTAGTTGTTGAGCTTAGGTTCCCACCGACTCTTGGCTGGGGTTGTCAGATTTGTCATTGGGAGGAAGAGGATGACCTAGTCACACCAATCAGAACCCTTGGGTTTGATATGAACAAAACACTACGGCCGCGCCTAGATGACAGGGCAGTTGTCGGCACTCACAGGAGTGATCAAGCTCAGTGCTCTGCGTCAGTACCCTTGCTGTGCTGCCGACCTGGGCTCGTTTCAGGAAATGTGTCTGTGCCACTGACACATCGCAGTTGCAGGTAGCCTGCCACCCTCTCTGTCTTTACATACTGTTTGTTCTAAAATGTACAGCACTGTTTGATGAAGCTATCTGAATATAATAAATATACACCCTGTTTTTGACTCAAATGAACCGAGTAACAAGCTTGAGTAACCCTTGGATATAAATTGCGCTCCACAAATGGCCAGTGAAAAATTTACTTTGTATGTGTCGTTTAAAATAGCACCTGTGTGTTTTACTAAATGTAAAAAGCACAAACAGGCTTTAATTAACCTGTCGTTGTGAAATTATGCTACAGAAATATGTATTATATTTCGGTGTGAAAAAGGACGGGTTTTATTTTTTGTCAGCACAGCAGTCACAGAACCAAGACGCTTATATTAACCCCTGGAATGTAAATTGCCGCATAGAATTGAAGCACCACAAACTAGTGCTTTTGTGTAGCCGTGTACAATGGCGTATTTTCTAGTCGCCACACAATCAAGAGATAAAAAATTGTAATTTAGACCTTTGCTTGTGTGAATTAGGCTACGCCAAAAAAAATATATATATTGGCGTGAAAAAAGGACGGTTTATTTTTGTCAGCGACACCAGCAGAAACAACGGTTTATTTAACCGCTGCTGGGATGGCTGGTGTATAATTGCGGGCATGAGTAATTGAGAGCCGCATCACGCAAACTACGTAGCTTATGTTAGCGTTTGTACAATGTGCAGTGCTTTTCTAACGCCACACAACAAGAGAGTAAAATTGTAATTTAACCTTTGCTTGTGAATTGAGGTCTACCAAAAAAAAAGTATCGTGTATATATTTGGCGTTTGAGAAAGGACGAGTGTATTTTTGTCCAGCCAAGCAGGAGAAAAACAATGCTGTTAATTTAAACCCGCTGGATGTAGAAATTGCGCATAGAACTGAGTGCCGACCACAAACTAGTAAGATTTGTAGCGGTTACTAGGAGGTGTTGTAATTTATTCGGCACACAACAACGAGATAAAATTGTGTGATGTTAACCTATTGCTTGTGAATGTAGGCTAGCGCCAGAAGAAAGAAATATATATATTTGTGCTCGGTTGAAGAGAAGCAACGGTTTTTTGTTTGTGTTGACAGCGCACTGTGTGGAGCAGACCAATACAAAGCTTAATTAACCACCCTGGATGTAAATTGGAGGCTCAGATAGAAAAGTTTAGCTAGCCAACAAATGAAAGTGTATTTGTTTGTTAAAAACGCGCTGGGTTTCTTGTTAAGAATGAAATACAAACAGGATAGAACTGGCTTTGATCGCGCCCACTGGACTATTGTAGATGTACTATTTTTTGGCAAGCTGCAGGGACGCACACTGGATTGTCAGATCAATACCTCACAAAAAATAGAAATTGAAACATTCAAGATAAAAGTTCTATGAGAACTCAAGGCTGAGGACACACCACAAAACGTACAGTGTAAAATCTGTTCTTCAGAAAGCGCTACTCACACAGCAGCTAGCACCTTTCCTGTGTCTGTACAGTGAGAGGGAGTTAAATGTGAGAGGCCCATAGACGGATTGAAGCGCTACCGGTTACTGAGTATATAGGTGCGCGGTGACGTCTCCAGAATCCGCCTGGTCTGCTGAATTGGCTTTCTTCTCTGCACATGTGGTCATGGCAGGTCTCTGTATGGCCGCCGCTTCTTCCTCCGCAGAGTGCTTCGGATGCCCCAGATTGTAACGCACATGTGCTCAGCAGCGTATTATCAATGATAAATGCACACTTCGTTTCACCCTAGAGTACCCTCAAAGTTTCGACTTCGTTCCGAACCGAAGGGTTGTTTCCTGAAAATTCTAATACGAAATTCGCACTTCGTTGTTAGAAGTGGATTCGCCCATCTGTTCTGAATGCTAAAATAGACAAGCCTTTAATAGTTTAATGTGTAATAGGTTCATATTTGTCTAGAGTTTTTTCTTATAGAGTGTCGCATTTATAGTAATTTAGCAGCGTTCAGAAGTTAAAACTTTATAGGTTAAAGAGTTTAGTGTATGTTAGCAGATGTTAGATAGGATTGAAAATTATATGAGATAAATTATATAATTTGGAAACATAACCTGGAGGGCAAGGCTTTATGGACATGTGTACTTATGGTTTTGGGCCCTGTGGCTCTATACTACACTCTGTGCCACTGTGTAGTGCTTCCGTAAAACCCTAATCTCACCTTGAAGCAATATTTTTACAAAAAAACACCCATATAACACAGCATCAGAAGCAGGTCACAATATCTTTATCTATTGTATTTATGCAGTAAAAAAGTATGTCCTCAAACTTTTCTTAGATATGCTACAGTGATCCTAAACGTAAGCACATTGGTGCATCTCTAATAGGCACTTGGGCAGGCTAGAACTTGCTGCTAAGATCGCATAGCCAGTCAGTTGTATTATGCTACAAAGTGGGCAGGATGACACAAACATAGTGCAGCTCCTGATACAGGCCTCAGTTGCCATGATTTAAGATGGCTTGAAAATTATTTTTTTTTAGCTTGGATAACATTATGTGAGGAGCGGTGTGGTATTCTGAGAAGCACTTAAGACCCTTAGACCTCGTGTACTCCATTACGTCCAGGATGCGTTCGCAGATCAAGTGTTGTGCGGGGTGTCAGCGTTCTAGGTTGTGATGCAGTCTGACTTCTCCCGCAGAGGTTCTGGCCCCCGCCCCGGTTAACGCCTGTAAGATTTAGATCGCGACGATCGGGTTGCAATAACTTAGAGGGAGACGCAGGAGGAGATCGCTCCTGGCGGGAGTCTCTGGCGACGCGGCTTAAGATGTTGGCATCAGCGCAGACCGAGATCGGTGCGACTCTGGGGGTCGGAGCGCTCGATGGGCCCTTCTGAGAGACTGAGCGAGTGGAAGCAGAGAATGCCTTCGGTGTTGTCTGTGACGTCATGACGCCGCGGCTCCGTCGCTCCCCCGTCGTCCTGTGGGCATGTCCCTTGGATCGTGAGCTGAGCAGTTGTCAGTAAGGGAACAGTCATGAGCAACATGCTATGCAGACTGATTCACTGATTGTATATGAGAGATTAAGATAGTCTCTGCAATTCAAATACCCTATGGGGAAAAGTAAATAAAATGTGAAGCAAAAATGGAAAAAAAGTAATATAAAAGTGAAAACAGTTAAAAACAATACACTGTAAGAAATGTAATAATATAAATACGTACACGCCTGTTTTCCCCTTTGACAGACGCTCTAACATCGCCCCAAAAAAGAAGGGCATTAAAATAAATAGAGATTTTAAGTAACCGCACCATATTTGGGCTGAGATGTGGTTCGACCGCCTGTGCGTTAACGACCTGTCACCTATTAAATTGTCATGTTAATTAACCTGTGACGGTTGAACAGCCGTAAAAAAAAGAAACAGAAAGAAATATAAAACAGAAGTCACGCAGATATTCTTAGATTACTTGTTCATCCCGAGCAGCACATAAAATGGAATAAAAAGCGATCAAGAAGCTTCTAGGAACGCCACTAAAGTTTTGTACCATCCCGCGCAAAAAATAAATCCGTATAGTCCTGTATTAGCGCGATGAAATATAGAGAGAAAGAGGAAGTGTGTGATAAGGCTCTCAGAGAAGGATGAGCGATGCAGTGGTTAGAGAAGTGTAAGTTGTGGGTTGTGTACAGACGTTGAGTTGTTCAGAGAAAAAGAACACGCTTTTCTTTTTTTTTTTAAAGGTGCGGGTTCGCACATTAAAAATAATACGACTATATACAGAGGGTAGGGTTATCGCCATAATCGTAGCGACCCAAAGAGTAAAGCTAACTTATCACGGATTACTGCACGGTGATGCGAGCTCCTGTTAAGAAAGATTGAATGAAAAATAATAATCACACACTAGGATTTCTCAAGTATTTTCTTCTACCCTGGACACGCGCAAAAATGGCGATGTTATAAAAGTCAGACTGCTGCGCAAAAAGGTCCTTGTCCCGCCCCTAAATTGAGAGATGACTAATAAAAACTCGTCAATCTCAGATCTCTCGCAAAAAAACATGTCCTAACAGCTCCAAAGCACAGAAAAATTTAAAAAGTTATGGCTTCAGACTATGGCGATTCAATAAACGTATTTTTCTGGTTGAATATCAGAAAAGTTGTTTTTATTGTATAAAAAGCTGTAAAAACATAAAAAAATACAATTGGGTATGGTGTAATCGTGATGTGACTCCTGTCTGAGTTAAATGCTACTACATGTCATATATACCGGTACAGTGACGGGCTTGAGGAAAAAGATAAGAGAATGAATAAAAAACACTCCAAAGATTGCTGTATTTTGTTCAAAAACATCTCAGAAAAAACCTTAAATACAAAAGTGAACATAGATCATATGCACCCCTAATCTGGTACAATAAAAACTTTCAAACTCATCCTGCGGAGAAGAAAAGACAAGCCCCTGATACACATGCTCTGCACACTCGAGAAAAATGTAGAGAAGGAGAAAATTAAGTTTATGGCTTTTGGTCAGAATAGGAAACATAAAACTGCAATTTATTGGATAGACGTAATTTTTGCTACAGTGTAAAGTAATAAAACATGAGAAAGAAACTATATAAGAAATCTATTGTGTCAATTGTAATTTTTACGCGGAGTCCCCCATAGTAATAGGTTTGATGCCGCTCTGCATATTAGTTAGACACATGTCACGGTTGGAGAAGTGCTGTAAGAAGATTGTAAGTGCTCAAAAAAGAGACAGAATGACCGAACTGCGCTTTCTTCCTCCCATTTTCATTGCGCTCATGAGATTTTGAGTGACATCAGGAAAGAATGAGAGTGATGTACGTAAGATGGTAAGTGTACTCGTGTATCACTTAGGAGTGGCAATCGGTTTGGGGAGAGCACGCTCCGGAGATGCTTGAGGGGGTCGGTTGGGATCCTCGATGATGGTCTCGAAACCTTCTGGGAAGGTGTGTTCACTCGCTCGTGGTGTGGCGTTACTGTGTTGGGGTGGCTTTGGGCAAAGATGCGACATGGCCCCAGCGCGTCGCGCACAGAAAGACTGCTGTCGGGTTTACGCAAAGTAAGACTAATGTAGTGTAGTGGGTGCTCCGCACGCTGTCATCCTCTTGCCGTGTATATGTACCGCCGTCGGTGCTGTATGCACGCCCGCGAAAAGAGGACGCAGCATGATTTGACGCCTACGCAAGTTGTGGGGTATTTCTTTGCGAAGAGAGGCTTGGAGAGAGTTGACAGAGATTTCTTAACAAAGTTTAGGGTTCATTTTTCCAGGATTTTTTTTCCTTGTATATATGAAAACATTTTAAGCTAAAATTGCAGATTATTTGAAAAAAAAAATTTTTAAATTTTCACAGCCTTTATGCTAAAAAAAAATTGTGAATCACTGTGGGGTTATATACTCAATGCACCCACTGGATATTATTCACTAGGGGTGTAGTTTCCAATATGCGGTCTATTTAGGGTGTGTTATTAGTTTTATCACCTATAGGGTGTCCCCAACCTGAAATGGCGCATACAATAAAATCGTATTGAAAATGATGACCCCAGAGTTAGTAGAGTGCTCATCTATTCTGGGGCTTATGGGTGAGGCCAAATAATGCAGCCCAATTTCCCCCACATTTCACACACACCACCCTTCCTCCCATTTTCCCAAATCACAACATAATCCAAACCCACTTACCCAAACCTACAAACCCTATCACCATTCACCCACCAATCCCCACATCCCCCCCTATCCCAAAATCCCAACCCCACCCCAAATCAAACAAAACATATCCCACACATCATTTAACACCCCCCAACCACCACTATAATACCCAACTAACCTTTTAACTAAACACCTCATTCCACCCAACATTTTTACACACCCATCCTCCCCCACCCCTCCCCCTACCTCCCTCATATTACCACCCCCCATAACAATCCCCAAAACAATCCCCATATTCTCCACCACCACCCAAACACCTCCCCAACCCTACTACCCCCCCCCCCCCCCTCCAAACCCCCCCCAACATCCCCCCCATCACTATTCCCACATTACATACATCAATAAAACCCCACAAAAGATTATCCCCCAAACACATACAATCCCCCCCTCCCCCCAATCCAAAATCCTATCCACAACCCAACACCCAACCCTCCAAAACTATCCAAAATTATACCCCCCCCAAAAACATCCCCAAAATACGCAAAAAACCACCACCTTTAGATAGTTGTGTATATGAGAATTCTTCTTTGTAATTAATACCTCAACCACCATAACACCCCCCCTAAACCACTCACTATGCATCTACACCCACTCCACACCCCACACGAGATGATATATATTGTAGTGATATAGAGATCAACACTCAAAGAGAGTTGTGTCATGTAGTGTGTGTCGTGTGCTCTATCTGTATTTGTGGTGTAAAGTTTTGAAGAGATTGTGGGTAATAGTTCATAATGAACCTCATCTATGGATAGTGTATGTGTGCCGAATGTAGTTCATCTTAAGAATTCTCACTAGATCTCAAATGATTCTATTATACATCTGTGTCTATCCCACACCTTGCTATGTTTGTACCAAAATTTGTTTTGGTTGAATAAGAGAATGATTGAAGAGAGAAGAGAGAATTCGATAATGTAAAGACGCACAATCAATCCATAGACTGATGAGTGTAGCTATAATACTTACCCTGTGTGAGTGTAGTATAACGAGGAATAGAAGAGTAGATGTGAGTAGCTCTTTTCGTACTCTTGGTAGACTTGTGAGAGGATGAATCAGCGCGTGAAGAGGTGTGGTGTAGTACCATCGGTCCTGATATTGGCGTCCAGGTGCCGATCGCTTGTCGTGAGGCATGAGGACCGCATATAGTTCAGATCGCGTATGAGTTATAGGGGCTTAGTGTTGTGATTATGGGGTGTGTGTGCGCTCGGCTCATACTGTTTGACAAGTGTATTTTTATCAAGAAGCAGTTGTGTGTATGCATTGTTTTTAGTGTTTTTGTGTCGGCTCATAGGTGGACGAGTTGTATGAGACCTCTTTTATTCGAGACAAGTTTTTATGGTTAGAAGTTCACTTATAAATTATTGCAGAGATTTGTGTTTACTATCAAATTTTTTTTGATTTGTTTTTTTACATTTTTTTACACCAGTTTTCAGATATTTTTGTTCCTAATGTAATAACTTGTTTAGATTAATTCTAAGGTTGTTATCGGTCATGTGGATAACTAATATGTGTGTAGGGTTTTTTATGTGTGTGTGTGTAATTTATGCACAATTATTTATTATTAAATATTTATTTTTATTTTATTATTTATTTTTGTATTTTTTTACACTTTTTATGTTTGTTTTTTTTTTACTTTTTTTTTTTAAATCCCCTGAGGGAGAACTGTATTTTTATGATTTAAAAAAAATATTAAATATATAAATTTTTTACACTAGTAATGGGGCGATTTTTTGAGCTATTGCATATATGCTAATACATTATAATCGGTGTCAGTCGACCACAGGCAGTGTTCAGGACAGCACACAGGCTGCTGACACTGGCTTGTTACACTCTGACAGCTTCTTGGGACCATCATGCTCTAGGTCCCCTGGCTTGATGTGCGCGCATTCACCTACGGGCTCTTGGTGCGGTGTGACGGGTGTTTCCAATCTCCCGCCTGAGTCTAGGGGGATACCCTTTGTGATTGCGTTAGCTGGTTCACATCACCGCCGCAATCACAGGGTTGTATGAGTAGCAGTTGGGATTGACGGAGGTTTCCTCTCACTAACCCTCAGTGCTCGTCAGGACATGCTCTGGGATCGGGGAGCTGTTGTAGTACAGGTCGTAGATCCGGCAGAGCTAAGTCTGCGGCCCGGGCTCCCGCAAACCCGAACGTCTACCAGCGTATGCCTAAAAGACGGTCGCTGCAGAGACGAGTGACCCACGACCAGCTGACTGCCTCAAAGAAGTGTAGTGTGGCGGTCACTATAGAGGGGTTTAAATAGAATGTAATGATAGATCGTTAGGTGATACATTTTTTACTGCTTGCCTATGTATAGAATTCCATAGTGTGCAGTGCTATTAAATGATGTAAAAAGAAAAAAACTCTGCAACCTCAAAATAAACTGCCAAACAGAGGCTGGAAGGATACGCTAACATCATGTATTGGGGGTCTATGGGTAACTTTACCATTTAACTTTCCCAGAATATTCAGTGAATGAAAACTGCTTAAGGTGTTTTTGCCACCAAAAGTGAGATTCTTACCATCTTATCTGCTCCAGGGGGAGAAGTATAAAAACAAAGCATGCTGAGGGTCATGAATGAGAGGGAGGAGGGTTGTAGCCAGAGCCAGGAAGCAGGGAGCATTCTCTAAAGTCTACTCAAATATTAATATTATCAACAGTGGATCTCATATTAAAGCAGACAGACTCATACACGCTCTTTCAGCCCCAACCCCTTGTCAAGCTCCCCTTCATGGTTCCCTGTCATCATGATAAGAAGTGCAAACCAAACGAAAGGGCGGCCCAGTTCTGCGTCCTGTCAGTGTCCTGGTCGTGTCTAGACTGTAATGTAAACTTTCAGGAACCTATGGGGGACTGAGCATAGCTGTAGGGTCTTCACAGGCTTCACTTTTTGAAATCACTTATATTTAGAAAAGTGATTAAATATCTATTTTAACATTACATCATGGCAAAACCCCTTTTTACATGTTTCACATGTATGTTTTCAGATACCCAAAGTTAAGTGCTTACTTTGTTGCAAATAAATATCTTGAAACACATCTAGGCATGTTTACTTTGTAGCAATAGCTATAATAATAAAATAAAAACTGTGTCTCGAGCTCTGTTTTATGACGCAGATTTAATTCGCATTTCAATTTCCTAAATAACACACTAAAGATATAAAGTCTGATGAAGAATATTGACTTGCTACATCTAAAAACGGTTTTGCTGTTGGCAAAACTCCCGCCCGCTTGTGCAGTGAAAAATTATAAGAGTACCCTTAGATCAATACTTTTCATTCTGTTTATCTAATCTGTTATGAATTCATATTACTCCATATGCCAGTAAAAGTGTTCAATTCTGTGAAAGTATTCAATCCTTGTGTGTGCTGCTGGTTCACAAATGCACACTTTTTTCATTTTAAAGTGACTTTCAGAGCCAAATAATTTGTGAATTAATTCTAATTTGATAATCTTAAATTAAAAATGGCATTGGTTACCGCTGTTCCGTTCTTTATGCGCAGCAGCAGTCACCCTCCTTAAAAACTTCCCTCAGGGGACCTCTGCAGCAGGGCACACTCACTTAATCATTAATGATCAGGCTGAATGATGATGAAGCTCTCTTCCTGCTCATAGAGAGAACTGTGTAATAGTCCTTTCTATTCTTCCATGAACTCAACTAGGTGCTAAGTGCAGAGAGAAAAGAGGAAACTGAACAGTTAGGGCCACAATTATGAAAACTATCTAGGTCTTAGACTTTCTGTGTTGCTCATAGCAACCAATCAGAGCTCCTCAATCATTTCATAGAGTGCTCTGGAAAAATGAGAGGGGCACTCTGATTGATTACTATGGGCAGCAAAGTGAGTAATAGACCTAGACAGTTCTCATGCCCTTAGGGCATGTCGCCACGGCACGGGTTTTCGGCCGGTTTTTCAGCCGGTGTGCGGTTTTTCAGACCGCCTGAAAAAACGGCCGAAAACTAGCACAATGGTGCTCTATGGAAAACCTGTGTAGCAGTCCCCACTGCACGGGTTTTCCGTTGGGCGGTTGTTCCGCCCGCGGTCCGGCCGCAAAACATTGAACATGCACATTCTTCCGTCGGGTTTTCGGACAGAATCTGTGCATGTCAATGTGGGGAAGGCCGCAAAACAGGACAAATACCAGCCGGCAAACCAGCTGGTATTTGTCCTGTGCAATGTGGACGGGCCCTTAGTGTTCCGCTTTCTGATACAGACCAAGGCTAGCAAGGAGAATAGAGATCAGCCTATGCAGAGAGGGAAAAAAAAAATTCTGAGAAGGGGGTATAAGTTTGTATCAGAGGACACAAGTATCTGTCAGTGAGATAAGGAGCATAAGGAGAAGCCCAGGAAGAAGGGGTTATAAGCAGCAGTCTGTGTAACAAAGGGACAGTGGGAAAACCAGTAGGAAACTGTCTATGTGACATAGGGGTGAATTGGTAGCAATCTGTGAAACTAAGGGTCCCAATAGCAGTCTGTGAAAAAGAGACCACAGGAGAAGACTGTGAGAAACAGGGACATGGGGAACAATCTGTATAACAGAGAGGAGTATGGGAACATGGGGCAGATTGGGTAGCAGTCCTTTAGAGAGGAGGAACCACTAGGAGCAGCCTGGGGGAGAGATGAAGCATAGATGGCAGTCTTTGTGGGGGTTGGTTTGTCTTTTAGATTATGTTTACACAGCACTGATTTATGGTCAGATTTTCAGTGGATTCAGTATTTAGTATTTGTAGACTGCAATAGAAAATCCGTGCTGTAGTCTACACAGAATGGATTATCTACTGTGGGTTTATTAAAAATAGATAGAACATAGATAGAACATGTTATATCTTCTGCAAGATTACTCAATGCACTGGGTTGGCGGGAAATCCAAACCGTGATTTTTAACACAAACCCGTGCCAAAAAATGGCAGAAGGTATTTTATCTATGCTGTATAGACCTAACCTTATAGACTTACCTCTCCTGCTTTTGTAAGGGTGGTGGGTGCCACTCCTTTATGTTCATTTGAATTGCGGGGAGAGACGATGTGGGACTCTGTGTACCGGTGTGGAAATAAAGACAAACGACACAACACTTGCTGACCGGGAGAACCATGGCTTTACTTCGTTTCTTCCTCCAACAACGACACTTGCAGAACAAGCCTGGGCGCTCACTAGCGATTCACACGCTCAGGAACCATGCACTCGCCCAGCAGTACCCGAGGGGGCTTCCTCCATGCCAACCTCACTGCTCAACCTGGCTGTACTCAGTGGCTCTTCCACTCAGTCAGGGGGTGCCACGTCCGTCTTGCTGTAGTTGGGGGTCCTTTCCCCTTCTCCCCAAGCGCTGCTCCCAGAGGCGAAGTTCTTTCCCCGGCTCCCTCCTAGCTTGCTTATGCTGTAAACAGGGAACTATATACAAGTCCCTTTAAAATCCTGTTTTGCTTCCTTTTCCTTCCAGCTTAGTCTGCCTCCCCGAATTCTAGCCAGAATGGGGTGTCCTGCTCCTATCTGCCTCCTCAGTGCAGACCCTAGCAGACTCTCCAACAGACTAACTCTAAAACTACATTTCTCACTATAAAACCCAAATTACCCCTGCTGACAGCTAACCCCCTTCTCTTCTCTCAGAAACTCAGCTCCCTATTGGCTGGGGGTATTACACTGCTGTTGCTAGGCAGACTAACTGGGGACAGAACCTACTTATTAACCTCTATCTTACTGAGCATAACTTTCCTGTTACTTCTACACCTAAGAATCTATACCACACTACACTACACTATTTTCCTAAATAAAGATATCTAACACTTTTACACATCTCACATCTCCCCCGTTCTTTAACTGAATGCGTCCTCGGATTCACAACTTGCAAACACACACACACACACACACACACAATATGCAGTGCAATATAACATTTCTTTACATGTGCAATAAACACAAATACTTGACATAATAAAACAATATTATCAACCGCCCGGGGTAAGGTTCAGCGTCCTTAGATTAGCACCAAAAGTCCTTGGACCCCATAAACATTTCAAACACAACCCCTCCACAGTGAATTAAGCTCAGGGCAAGGTTTTCAGCATCCTTTTTAAGCACAGTCCTTGGCCCCGCAAATAACCAAAAAGTGAATACAACAGTGAATCCCCCCTCCCCCGGGGAATGGTGCAACGGCACCGGGCACCCAAGCAGCTTACGGCTTGCTTAGCGGCTCATGCTGTTCTCCCAAAAGCCACACCAACTCTGGCTACTCTAGGCCCCGCGGTCCCACTGAGCTCTCTAGGACCCTCACCAGCAGCTCATGGGCCTCAAGGATAAAGGCGCGTCCGCACCCGACTCGGGGTACCTCTCTGTCCTGTGGGGAAGGGGTCGCTCCTGCTGACCCGGCCACGACCGTCACTAATGGGGTTGTCACTACGGACACAGGAGCGGTGACAGTAATCGTGGGCTCCGGGCCTGGAGACCGCTCCTGGATGGCTCCTCTGCTGCGCCCCCCGTCCTAGCGCTGGCATAGGCGGCTCCTCCGGCATCGGAGCTTAAACCGGGACATCCCCTGCTCCTCCTCGTCCCAGTTCTCTGTAGGTACATACGGTTCGGGGGGAAGACGTTCCACCCCGGCAGCCCACGGGCCCTTAGGACCCGGCACTCTGCGGAAGCTCACCGGCTCTCCGCGATACAGACTGTGCAAGCGTTCCGGCTCGAATGACTGCTCTCCGATTAACAAAAATGACGTCTCGGGTCCCATCCTCCAAGATGGATCCAATGCCCGCACGCCGGTCAAATTCGATGACCTCTCCGGTGGTCCTCTTTTCGGCCACCCACGCGCCAGCCACACCACCACAGTTCATGAACTAGTAGGCCTGTTCCTCCAGTTCCTTCTTGCGCTCCCAGGTCATCCGGTACGGGCGCGTTCTCCGTGGTTCAGGTTCAGCGGCGGCGGCACCGGCTGCAGCTCCGTCCTCGGCTCCCTCTGCCCCCGGTTGTTGGTCAGGGTGAGCCGGCTCGGCCTCTTGATCAGGTCTCTCTCGTTGCTGCTCAGCCATGACAAAGTACATTACACGCAAGTCCCGTAGCAGACTCAGCTTCTCTGCACACTCCACGTGTTTCTCCAGCACCTCCTTCTTTTCCAGTGCTACTCGCAACTTTAAAGCGCCTCCAAGGGGCGGAGCTACCCCTCTTTTCGCGCGCTTGGCTCTCTGCTCCCACTGGCTATTCTTCGGCGGGAAACCCTTGGCGCCCTTTTTGCTGGCCACGCCCCTCTTCTTCCTCGCCAAGCCAGTCCGCCATCTTCCTACAACCAGCACTGGCCCCCTGACTAACCGGCCATCCCGTACTGGTGTTTTCAGGCACATTCTTGCAGGTTACTCACTGCGGCGTCGCTGTCTCGCAGTCCCTCTGCTTGGCCTGGAACTCCACAACAGTCTCTGTACACTGTACAACGCCATCCTCTACAAACTCCAGTCCCACGGATCCTAGACTTCGGCGGCACGTCTGCGGGTGTGGAGACTCCCTCTCCCACCACGTGTGTCTGTATGTCTTCGTCCTCTCGGTCACCACAATCCTGCCGACTACGCCAAATGTAAGGGTGGTGGGTGCCACTCCTTTAGGTTCTTTGAATTGCGGGGAGAGACGATGTGGGACTCTGTGTACCGGTGTTGAAATAAAGACAAACGACACAACACTTGCTGACCGGGAGAACCATGGCTTTACTTCGTTTCTTCCTCCAACAACGACACTTGCAGAACAAGCCTGTCGCTCACATAGCGATGCACACAGCTCAGGAACCATGCACTCGCCCAGCAGTACCCGAGGGGGCTTCCTCCATGCCAACCTCACTGCTCTAACCTGGCTGTACTCAGTGGCTCTTCCACTCAGCTCAGGGGCTGCCACGTCCGTCTTGCTGTAGTTGGGGGTCCTTTCCCCTTCTCCAAAGCGCTGCTCCCAGAGGGCGAAGTTCTGCCCCAGCTCCCTCCTGGCTTGCTAATGCTGTAAACAGGGAACTATATACAAGTCCTTAAAGTCCTTGTTTTGCTTCCTTTTCCTTCCAGCTTAGTCTGCCTCCCCGAATTCGAGCCAGAATGGGGTGTCCTGCTCCTATCTGCCTCCTCAGTGCAGACCCTAGCAGACTCTCCAACAGACTAACTTTAAAACTACATTTCTCACTATAAAACCCAAATCCCCCTGCTGACAGCTAACCCCCTTTCTCTTCTCTCAGAAACTCAGCTCCCTATTGCCTGGGGGTATTACACTGCTGTTGCTAGGCAGACTAACTGGGGACAGAACCTACTTATTAACCTCTATCTTATTGAGCATAACTTTCCTATATATATAGCACACTACACTACACTATTTTCCTAAATAAAGATATCTAACACTTTTACACTTCTCATATCTTCAGGGTTGAGTAGCCATTTGAACACCGGATATGCAGCAATAACCCTTTTTCTGCCCTACAATATCAAGAATACTGACATTATTATTAATAATAAAGATAATCTTTAGTTATATCGCACCAACATTTACCGCACTTTACATTGTAGATGGTATGAGTACAGGCATAAAACAAACACTACATAGTAAAAATTTCCTAACAGATCAAACAAGAGGTATGAGGATCCTTCTCACAGCTTTCAATCTATTTGGGTGTAGGGGTGAGACGACGGGTGGGAAGTGCTTGGTTTACATATTGGTCCAGCCATGTTCCATAAATATGGAGTATTATACATAAGCGGATAATTTTGACACCCAAACTGAACATCTATATACAGATAAGTGCCTATGAGTACACAAGTGCCTGGAGTAACAGGAGTGTGTGTGAATGACACCAAAGAGTTAGCAATTAGGGATCTTGGTAGGCTTGGCTAAAAAGACGTATGTATCATGGCACATGAGTGCTTTGAGTTAGCCAGTTTGTAGCACACTTCAGGTAACCAGTGCAGCATGTGTGAAGTTTTGGAGGCGAACAATGGAGACTATTTAATTTAAGATCATCAGCAGAGTCTGGGTATGGTGGTAAACAGAGAGAAGGGAGAAGATGTTGGAGGGTGCAGCACCGTGGAGAGCTGACATTAACATTTTGACTCCAGGGATGTAACCATAAATCCATCAACCACCCTACTAAATTATTACGGTATTTGGAATTATATTACATTATTTATTTGCCACTGTTTTGGATTGCCCAATTTAGAAAGAGGCACATCTAGGTCTGACTTTACTGGTCTAGAGCTACAAAGGCCTAGAGGAAACATTATCTATCCATGTGATCAAAACACTTACTGTGACATTTCTATGACAAGTCAAAACTAGTATTTTATTTTAAGATCTATCTTGTGTTATAATCTTCATGATTCGCTTTCACAAACCAGTAGACTAATCCAAGTCATGAAATTAAAATTGATTTATTTACATCTAAGCAGTTGCTTGATTTTTCAGTTATACTACATTGGAAACTTAAGTGATTTGAATGCATTTGTTCGGTATCGTCAGTTTATGAACTCCCATTGAACGATGCAAATTTTGCTGGGTTTTCATGGCATTTTAGCTTTATTTTTATGTTCTCTTATTGATTTATTTATTGTAAAACACAGAATGCTTTAGGGTATTGTTGTGCTTTTCCACATTGACTTTAGTAGAGAAAAGGCTCATAGCTAGACCTAGGAACAGGTAATAAATGTGCTTACAATGTTTGTCAGGCTTTTCTGCAGCTCTTGAAACAAGCATTGGTAGAAATCTTGTGCATAATGAGTTGATTTTCTCCTGATCCCTTCTGCTTTAAACTGGCAAGCAAATAAGTGGACAAAACTTTACCAAGGAGCTCTTATCTTACTACACACAGAGAAGCAGAGGAGGATTCCTGTTGAACCCAATGCCCTTGTAAGCAGAAGCACCTTTGATCCGAGATTTGAAATAAGAAGAGAAACATGGGTGATCTACAATGAACCTAGAGTTCTTTTTATATACCCTACACTTTTTATTGTGATGAGTAATAAGATCAGAGGAAGATTTGATGTAATTATAATTATTATTCTTTTTTTAGTGCATTTTCTGCAGTTAGATTATGTCTACACAGCATAGGAATACTGTCAGATTTTCGGCGGTTTCAGTATTTTGAGGCTGCAAAGAATCTGATGGTACACTGTGCTGCATAGACAGCAATGAAAAACCCGTGCTGCAGTCTATACAGCACAGATTTTTTACCGCTGTGTTTAAAATCCAGCGAAAAATGCAACACGCTGTATATTCCTCAGGATTCCACATGGATTTGCCATCGACCCTGTTACATTGAATGTACGGGGCCAATGTCATATCCGAAAACAACCGCGGCTTTTGGCTCGAATCTGCACCAAAAACCATGGTCCTGCCACTTGTCCTGCAAAATTAAAAAGGCGACGGATTTTGGACAGCATTTTGACATTTGCTGTGTAGATCTACCCTCATGACATGTTGAAATCACACATTTACTGCATACTTCAGCTAAGTCATTAAAAGACTTAAGCAAAAAGGTCCTGAAATAGTTATGAACATTAAAGACAAAACACAGTGCAAAACTAAAGTGTATCTGCTTTTTGTCTGAAAAGATGTTAGCAGCTAATATGATAAAAATCTACCTTATATGTGAACTAATTCCAGTCATCAGTGCTATATAGATCTGCATTACCAAGCTAGCTACCTAGATCTTTAAGTTTTATGATCCAAGTAAAAATCCATGTTCACAGGGGTAAAAACGCCTGCTAATTTATTGTTGTGTTTAGCATTCATTAAACATTTATGGAAAGATATGTTTTAGTGTTTGAAGTCCAGTCTTCTGCTGCAGTGCAGAGATGCCACAGGCAATATTAACATCTAATCTTTTCTGCAAATTCAGGTGTTCACACTAATGCCTAGTGCTGTATAAGAAATGATGCTGCTTTTGTTAATGTTTTTGGTACTGTTGTGTAGACCTCACTCTTATCTCTGGGTCACCTGTAGTACTAGTCTTGGTATTTTGACCCTGTGACCTGGATCTCCTTGGGACTGTTTTTTTCAAGTTCATCTGCATCTTCAAGATGTAGATACAGCTAATTTCAGTGGGGATGCAAGGAACAATCAGCTTCCTATTTTGCTATACACCCTTATAGGCTACAGGCCAATCCCAAATCACAATTCCATCTACTGGAGAATCTCTAAAGATTATGAACAGATGCATAGAGATATTTTTTTTTCTTTTCAGTGTAATCCATCTGGTCCCAGAGCTCGCTCACATTTAATTTTGTTGAAGTACCTTGGACCATGTCTACATTCAGCCAAGAAATTATATGAGTTGATGTATTAACAGCACTGGTCCTGCCTAGATCAGAACTTTGCCTATATCAGTGATGGTACCGCCAAGAAAATGTGTGTAAGCTCCGATCATACATGTCCCCCTTAGTGTTCCCAACAAAATGGAATAAAAGTTATCAAAAGTTTGCATCTCTTCCAAAACTATACCAATAAAAATTGCACTTTAGTCCACAAAAACGAGCTCTTACCCAAGTCCATAAGTGGAAATAAAAAAAAAATAAAAAAATTACTTGTTGCGGAAAATGGCACTAAGGTTTTTTTTTTGTTTTTCTTTAAAGTAATAAAACATAATGAAAACTATAAAATGTGGTATAACTAAAAGCAACTTGCAGACTACAGGTAGCATGTCATTTATATCAAACAGTAAACTTCATAAAATTGAGGCCCCCCTCAAAAGTGTTGAAGTTGTGTATTGGATTTGGGTCGGATGGGACATAAGTTATGCAATCAATCATGAAATAATCATATAAGCTATCAGCAGCCCTCTTCCAGAAAGGTCAAAGGAAGTGCATCTGATTGATGACAAATCCACTTTCTCCTCCTTTCATCCTTTCTGGTAAAATACTGCTATTTGGCTGATCACTTTTCAGCTTAACTGGCAATACCTAAATCATCAATACCTAAAGAAATATAGATAGAACTTTACATACACTATATAAAAAGACATATATACATGTTTTTCTCACTGATATGAAATCAGAATAAACCGTACCCGTTTTAGGTCAATTAGGATTAGAGAGAATGTTTTAAGGCATTTTTTATCACTGTTATGGTAAGTGGGAAGAGATTAGATTATCTGAGTAATTAACTGATTCCTATATGATTTTGATTAGTGACAGAGTTGATGATAGGTAGTTAGGATATAAAAAAAAAAGTGGGGTTTTTTTGTTGTTTATGTGTTTAGCAAAGACACTAGTGTGAGCCTAAATGCATGAAAATTTAAGATTAAACTAGGGATGAGTGATATGATCGGCAAAAGTTGAAATCGGCACGGTTTTTAGCATTATCGGAAATTTTCGATCACGCGATAGTTTAGGTGACAATCTTACAGATAATCTATTACTAGCGCGCCATTCTCAGCGTTTCCTGTCATTTTGGCAGCCAGCCAATCAGCTATGAGGATAGAGGGGGGTGAGAAGGATGTACAACATCACCATTTTGCAGTGTATGGATCTCCTTGGCTGCAAAAATCACGTGACCTCGTTTTATCTATGCAACTGCATTTCCCGTTTGAGCTCATTCTCTGTCTATGCCACTTCACAGCAGGACGAGTCTGTCTGCGTTTAAACCAATAGCTGTTCTAACAGCTCTGAGAGGTAGTCTCTTCTAATACAAGAAACCATTCACCTACCTACAGCTTAGAATAGAGTTAGATTAGAAAATTTCACTTCTAATTTAGTTAGAGAAAGTTTTAAGGATATCTACGGGTGTGTGTAGCCGTGGGGCTGCGGAGGTGGAGGGTGGTGGGTCGTCAGCAGGAGAGGATTTTGAAAGGAGGGAGATATTTTGCAGCTCAGTGTGTTCTGTGATCTTGAATTGAAAAATCATTGTTTTTTACCACTTTTTTGGCCAGCAGACCTCTGATAGGAGGTTAACTTGTCCCTGTTTTTTCAGTTCTATTGCAATCACTGCGTGTCAGTGTTCCCAAAAACCGGCATAACTTATCCCTATAAATTTTAAATAGTTTTATTGAAGTCCGTGCGTCTGTTTGCCGCAAAGAGCTCAGTTGTACGCAAATTGTGTTATACATATTTCCTAGTAAATTGCGCCTGTAGTCAGTGGTGTGAAGGCCACCATATTAATCCATATAACATTTAAATATTCTTATTGCAGTCCGTGCGTCTGTTTGGCGCAGAGTGCTCAGTAGTACGCATATTATGTTATACATATTCGATAGTAAATTACACTTGTTGTCAGTGTTGCGAAGGCCGCCATATTAATTCATATAACATTTAAATACTCTTATTGCAGTCCGTGCGTCTGTTTGGCGCATAGAGCTCAGTTGTGCGCATATTGTTTTATACATATTTTATAGTAAATTACACCTGTTGGCAGTGGTGCGAAGGCCGCCATATTAATCCATATAAATTTAAATACTCTTATTGCAGTCCGTGCGTTTGTTTGGCGCATAGCACTCAGTTGTACGCATATTGTTTTATACATATTTTATAGTAAATTACGCCGATTGTCAGTGGTGACAAAACCACCATATTAATCCATATAACTTTTTAATACTTCTATTTCACTGATTGCGTCTCAGTTTGGCGCTAATTGTGCATTTGTATGATAGTTTGTTGAAAACTATCAATTGCTAGTCCTACTGGGCAGTTGTTAATCTCTAGGGGATGAAGGAAGAACACTGTTGATTTTGTGCTACAGTTCTTCCACCAGACCGCATTTCACAGATATTTGATAGAAACAATTATATTTCTAATCCTAGTTGGCTGTTGGAAATTAGTGGGATTGAAGAATAGCTGTGATTTGCCGTCTTTCAATAAGAGACTGTCAAAAACTCTTCCATACCTTTTAAATGTTTATATTTCTGAACATGGAGCGAACTGCAGGTGGTAAGCGAGCAAAGAGGGGTGTAGGACATCGAGGCAGAGGTACAAGAGAAGGTGCTCCTTCCAGTGCTGGCGAAAACACCCAGGCCAGCGGATCGTCGGTTGCAGGACCATCAGGCCTGTCATCGCTCGGTCGGTGCCCTGTGAATCTCGGTAACGAACAGCGTCGGCAATCTGTTCTTCAGTGGTTAATGCAACCTGCGGTCCAGGACAGGAATAGTCAATGTCCAGTTCAACTAAAATGGTGGTTCAAATAATACTGTCTTCTGGCACTTTTTAATTTGTGGCTCATGCAGGTTTAAGGGTCATGCTGTGGTACAGGACAGGGATAGTGAATAGTCTATGACTTTTTTTTGTTGCCTAATTGTTTTGCCTAAGATGTAGCATGTATCGAGTTTACTGTTGTGGATTTTAATTCCAGCTTCTCCTCCCCTGTTTGGGTGTAAGAATAAAGCTGTTGTTCCTCTCCCATAGACTTTAATGGTCATCGGCGATATTCTGTTATCGACTATCGACTATCGGCATGATAATTGCCGATATTGATTATCGACTTGATAACGATATTTGACACAATCGCTCATCACTATTTTTAACAACAGACAACAGAAGTAGCAGTGCAAAGGATTTGAAAAGCTCAAATAAGAAAAAAACACTCAAAGACCTGCTTTATCAAGAAGGTACTGGAAAATTTGCTAACAATGAGCAGTACACAGAGTTTTGTCCTAATAAAGGTGGATAATGGATTGGTGCCCTCTGTCCATATATTTCTCAAATTGAAGATGTACATAATACAGATGTACATAATACAGTCTCACTAATTTTCCCCTTAAGTCAGCGTCATACTGTAATATTCCAAACATTGCTATAGTCATTTTGATACCCATAGAATTCAACCTTTGTAGGCAAAGATAAATAAAGATTATTACCAGATTTATTTTTTACAGAAGATTTCCTAGGCTGCCAACTATGTCTTTCAGTTCTAGTAACCCTGGTCTGGATGTTGATGTTATTCTTTGCTGTGTCTTATCAGCAGCACTCAGGTTTGTTTATCTTTGTTGCTGATAAACCTTAACCCTTTAGAGCTCTGTGGTCTTATACCCTGTTGCTAATCCTCAACATCTTCAATGTGCCTCTAACAGGCTCAGCTAGTAATAGAAGAGCTGAAATGTCAGTCACTGCTGTAGAACCACCCAGGAAGTAAGAGTCTGAAGCTGGATGTGGAGTGCAGGCTCTGTGAAATAGCCAGATGGGAAAACCCTTTTAAGTTCTGCCAACCTTTAAAGATGTATACAATGATCAGGTCCAAACACAGTTACTGATGTGCCAGTATTCTGAGATAAAACAGTTAACACAATCGTTATCTATAATGGCACATTATATCTGGAATATGCTTGAGCTCTATTTTGATTTGTTAGCACAGTTACCCCAGATGAGTTCAACTAGAACGCAGAGGAATTAGTAACATACGTGCTCCGATATTTTACTAATAATTCAATCTGATCGGTATTTAAAAGCAAACTTTTTTTTTTACCTATTCCCAATAAAACCAATTTGTTAGAATTGTGCTTTGTGTCACTAAAATGAACCTTCTATTTTCAAGATATGGTTTATTTCAAAGTAAAGAAAAACAAAAAACTCAAGTGTCTTGTAGAATTACTTAAAGCCCAGCAAGTGAAACTAATGAAAAGGAATGAAGAAACAGCAGGGCAGATTTGGGAATCAATACAAGTTGAACCATATGCCATTTTAAAAGGCTTTCTTTGAGCACTCTTGTATTGTGATGTGACTATTAATCATGCCTACTTTCATTTTCAATGCAATAATTATTACTTATCAGTCGTCCACCTGTTCCCTATTACTAGCTCTCATAATGTGAAGGATGAAATGGAGATTTATTTTCGCCTCACAACATGTTGTATAGGATGACATACTGTACACCATATTTCTTCTTGGATGTTTCAAGAAATCAGCATGACTTTTGTTTGACCTCTATGTTTGTTTATTAGTAATAATTTACTTGCACATTAGAAAGTCTAAGGGTCAGCAAACAGGCAACTTTACCCCCAAGTAAGAATGGTCAATCGGCTGATAAATACAGATTTAGACTCTATTAGTGTAGCATTAATGGCCTGTTGGTTCATTGCAAATCCAATACCAAGGCATTTTATAACTACATGCACAGACACAGTTGAAAGGCTTCTCTGAATTATTTGGCTCCTCTGTTGGGGTAGTGTCTGAAGGTTTTAGACATCAAACAGACTGAACTGTAGAAGTACTAAGATCTGAACTCTTACATGCTATACAGATGAATGACTCATTTCAAAACTTGCTACAAGAACTATTTTAGGTTCTATCTACACTATTTGTAGCCCACTTCTGGAATGTTTTTTTTTTTTTTTTTTTTTTATGTAACAAAATGTTTAAAATGTGTTTATGTAAATATTTTATTTTGGTTTACAATACACTAATCACAAAAAGTTAGCAATATTTGGCTTTTCGTTGAAATTTCTGGATGAACATAAAGGATGACATGTATGAACGTGGCTGCGCCAGAATTCTGGCTTCAAAAAGCTGTAGTAGACCTATTCTATGGATGTATGAACAAGCGTACTCCAAAGTTGGGGTTTTTAAGGACGTGGCTCACCACATTAGTAGAAGTAGACACATTTATGATCCTTTGACGCCAAAACTTTGGCGCAGCACAGTTAGAACATCCAGACCAAGTTAAAGGTGGTGTCTAAGCCAGACTTGTATTGGCACTAGACTGCACCTGTATGTATGAACTTCAGAAGAACAGGGTCATACATTCTGGCACAGTATATACTGTCTTAAAGCGATTGAGAACTGGTCTATCAGCACCAGAATTCATACATGTCACCCCAAATTTCTGGAAAATGATTTTGATTGAACTAAATGAGACCATCTCTTAGCTTTATGATGCACATGTTGAACTGTTCAATGTTTCAGTACACTTGGCCCTTTGTTGCTTCTCACCTCTCTTAAACGTGCCTGGAGTTGTGTGGCATTTATGATTCGGCTTCGCAGGGCATTATTTCCAATGAATCAGTCATTAACGTGTGATGTAGCCAGAGGATGTCCACTTCTTTACCTTTCTGTGACTCTTCCAGTCTCTCTTTATCTCTGTTGCAACCTGCTGATGACACTCTGCTGTGACACTCTAAGCTCAGTGGCCACTTCCGTCTGGGAGCATCCTGCTTGAAGCCTCACAATGGCGAGCTACTGTTGATCAATTGTAAGGTGTTGTCTTGGTCTCATGAAATCAAAATGTGAACAACATGATGAGGATTGTTTAAATTCCAATTCAAATTGATCCCCTTAATGTATTGTGTGATTCAGGGATTAAACACCTGTGGTGAATTTTGCCATTAAGCTCCTTGTTAGAGATCAGAAAGTTGTACAAAAAAGTAATGAAACATTGAACAATGGACATGTGCATTTATGTTCATCCTAAAATTTTAACCAAAAGCCAGATATTCCTAACTTTTTGTTTGTAGTCTATGTATCTAGCAAAATGCATTTTTCTGTCTGGTGTTACTTTCTCACGCTGTTAACCTGTGACATTGTTAGTTTTATGGTTAATATCAAGTAAAGACACAAATAAAGTTGAAAAAATGCTGTAGAACTTAGGACCTTTGATTTAACGCCTTAGCATTCACTGTCATCAATCACAGGCTCACTATAGGTTTCCAAGAATTCTGGTAACATGATAACCTACCTATCAGTTATGGAATCCTTGTCTTTGATGATGGTAAAAGACATAAAGGGTACTCCCTTGTTGATGTTAAGTGTAAAGAGATCATGCAAAAGATTTGTGTACTGCCTATGACATTCCCGATTTTCAAACAATGTCCCGCTGTCCCAGCATGGCTGGGAAAAGTCCCAACTTTTAAACTGTCGAGCATTAGGGCCATGCCCTCCACCTCACTGTTCTGCCAGCGTAAACTGTGTGTACTGGTCCTGCCCTTTCCTCAAGGTAAATTACTGTGAGCGCATAACTGCTGCACACCCCCCTCACTTTGAAAAGGAGACCAGCAGCTTTTGCTGCCTGCTATGTTTGTCCTGCACACATAGTATTACAGCCCCTGACAGTGTTGCTGCCTGACTCCTGCCTTCTCCATGAGTACAGTGTTATCAGTGTGCACCCTGTCCTGTGCATGGACTGAGCCTCAGTTGCCTGCTGACTTGCTGCTCCATCCTGTGTCTCCAGCATATGAACTTGAAAGTATAGTAACAGACATATCCCTGTTACTATACTGAGTATACTCTGTGCTGCACTAAAATTCCATCATCATCAGCATAGTTTATGAGCTATAGTAGCAGGCAGACAGGGAGGGGGATTTAGTGCTGCACAATATACCATACCATACTGTACTGCACTATTTCCCCGTCATTAGACATCTGTCTGCTGCTATACTTAATATACTCTAATGCACTAAAGCACCCTCATCAGCAGCATAGTGCATGTTAGTATAATATTTATTACAGCATTGTACAGTATTAGGCAGATTTTTGCAGCAAATATTGTCCTGCTACTGTACAATGCTGCACTAAATTCCCAGATATCTGTCTGCTACTATACTTCATATACTATACTGCTTATGCTGCACTTAACCTTTCATATATGCCTGCTGATACATACAGTGCTGCTCTATATTCTCCTCCTCCATTTACTTGCTGATAACTACTGTGCTTATTAAACACTCCTTTAAATCGATCTATACTAACGTACTAGCCAAGGTTTATAATGCAAGTCCTGTCTCTCACATATATACTTCCCTACGTTGTTTAACTGTCAAGAGGTACTGAAACATATTGTAGTAAAGCCACCACGTGCTAAATCAGACCTAACTTAGTCAACTTGTGTGGTCTGTTTTAGCACGCCATGCTGCAGTATGTGTCTGAGTGGTACAGTGGGAGACGTAGAGCATTTATAATAAATAAGACTCTGTTCCCACTGCTGTCATAGTTTCATCCAAATGGAAACCTTTTATCAGTGCCAGATCAGTCAAATGATTGACACCCGTGGCACCCAGCAGCCCCATTTGACTCATAATGGGATCCAGTGGGTTTCACTGAGAAGTTTGCTGTTTTGATGGGAATGCTAGGGCAGCATGATGCCCCTCTGCCCCTGTTGGAGATCCAGCCAGCTAATATTTGCTCCCTGTATGTGTGACTATGATATAGAGGTATCATCCATAGAACATACAGCTATTTTTATGTATATACAATACATTACTTTATATAAATACATATTTATAAACCCCAGTAATTCCAATGTTGTATTGTCGTTGGTCTGTCGGAGAGGACGGGTCATGATTCTGTTAGGTGGGGCATGGTTAGAGGCGTGTCCTGGTGTGATGTCATGCACTTGGAGGAGTGGCTTGATATATCCCTCTTTGCAATCTCTTAAAGTTGGGAGGTATGTTTGTACATGGCAATAAAAAGCCATCCTTTTTCCAAACCTATCTTAGTACTGTAATCCAGCCATTCCCTTAACCAACTTAGTTGTTCTCCTCTGCACCTGTCCTAGCTCAGCTGTTTCTTCTTATACACTGACACCCAAAACTGTACACAGTACTCATCAGTGATTTGTATAGAGGCAAAACTGCATTTCTGTCTTGAGCATATATGCCCATGATTGTATTTACCTTGGCAGCAGCTGTCTGGCATTGGTCACTAAATTTAAGCCTGCTGCCTTTTTTCAGCCGCAGGTTTACCCAGTAACATGTTACATAATTGCACCATTTATTTCCTTGGCCCAAGTGCAAGTGCCCAAGATTTTATATTTATCTACATTCATTTTTTTTTGCCATGTCTCCACCCAAGCCTCCAGCTTTCCTAATTTCCCTGTAACATTCTATTATCCTCCCTGTGTCTATTACCTTACAGAGTTTTATGTCATCAGCCAATATTGCAGTTGTACTCTGTAGTCCTTTGACAAGGTTATTATCAAATATACTAAAGATAAGAGCACTCAGTACTGAAACTTGTTATACCCCACTAGCAACTATGACCCAATCAGAGTACATTCCATTTATAACCACCCTCTGTTTCCTATCATAGAGCCAATTGTAAACTCATTTACATATATTTTCTTTAATTTCCATTATTCTTAATTTTTGCACCAATCTTTTATGTGGTATACTAACAAATAATGAATGATAGACAACATCCATTGCTTTACCTATGTTCAGTTTGGAGCTTACCTTCTCATAGAAACTGATTAGATAAGTTTGACAGAGAAAGTCACTTCTTAAGCAATGCTGGTGCTGTATCACAAGGTTATTTTTAATGAGTTACTCTAGGATAGTATCTCTTAGAAAACCTTCAAATATTTTACACACATTGGAAGTTATGCTTACAGACATGTAGTTTCTGGGCCCACTTTTAGACCCCTTTTTTAATATTGGCATCACATATGCCATGCGCCACCCCTGTGGAATACCCTGTCACTATAGAATGCATAAGTATTATAAATAAAGGTCTGTACAGTATATTTCAGTACTAATCTCTTGCAGAACTCAGGGTTGAATGCCATCTGGACCAGGTGAATCATTTATTTTAACGCTTTTAAGGTGACACTGCACTTCCTGCTCGGTTAAGCAGATGACATTCAATGTAGAATTTGAGTTATCCCTAATCATGTCATCTGTCATAGACTTTTCATGTTTAGATACAGTAGACAAGAAGGCATTCAACAGACTTGCCTTTTCCTCATCCTCCTCCACCATTACACCCAGGGGGATGGGGGAGGTAGCACAACACCTCCAGTTTAAGATTTCTTCCTATTTATGTATTTAAAACATATTTTGGTATAATCTTTGCCTTCTCTGGCAATGAACTGCTCTTTTTCTTTTTCACTTTTATTTGTCTTTTACACATCTTATTTTCTCTTTGTAAATTTGTAATACTTTCTTTTTATTAGTTATTGCACACCTTACAGTTTTATTTAACCACATGGATTTTCTCTTGTTTATTGCCCTACAGTTTACATTTTCAACAGTATCTATTAAGTATGCCTTTAAAAATGTCCTATTTAGTTTGTGTATTTTTTTTTTATTTTTAAGACTTTGTCCCAGTGTTTGCTATCCAGGTCATCCCTCAGCTGACGAAGATTGACCTTTCTGAAATTCAGAGTTTTGGTAGCTCCTTTAGTAGCTCCTTTATAACTTAGGCAAACAGGATGCCCTATCTGCACTATTTCTTAGACCACTTCAAGGTTGCAAGAGGCCTATATCTTGCACTTTAACAGGCTTAGATGAATACTAAGCCTAAATACTTGTGGATAATGTTTGAAAGACTTTACAATATGGCACAAGGAGCACTACTCATTTTGGGGACTGTACGGTGACCTCTGCAAAGTTATTGTTGGAGACATTAAATACAAATACTATTTGGAGCTTGCTTTTTTCACTGTAGGATGAATCTTATTAGCACAATATTTTTGATGGGTGCTATTAATGTTGGTGAAACTATAAAGGCACCATTAATGTTGGTGTTAGAGAATTGTCACTTAGAAATTCTCCAGAGTGGAATCGCTAAACTGGCAAAAAAGAAGACAGAACAACGGGAACCCACTCAAACTAGCTTTCTTCAATTCAACACTCCCTGGGTATCAGAATCAAAGGTTTGCTCTAAGTCTTTATTAGAGCCCTTCACAAAACAAGATTTTGCTGCTAAAGACCTAGGTTGCATCTGCAGAGAGTATTTAAAAGCAAACATGAGCGGAGGAGAGAAACAGAACTAACAAGAAAACACAGATGGATAAAGGAGAATGAGAAACAAGGAACGAACAATCGTAGTAAGGCTAGTCAGAGTCAAATGTCATCAAAGTACATTTTTTAGAGCTCTTTGGATGCAAAAAAGTTAAATCAACAGAAATATATTACAATGTAAGCCATTAAAAAGAATAAAAAAGTTGACATAACTGTTTGTATCATAATGCTTTGATTGTCAAGTTAAGGTCCTTGATGGACATATGTATTTTGTTCCACCATACTGTGTAACTATGTAATATCTGTATGTGAGTATTACTAACTAATGGAAAAGTCTGCTCAGCAGAATTATTTCTGAGGGCACTGTTTAATTGTAAGTCCAGGGTACTGGACAGCACAGTAGGCATAGTATTGTGATGCAATGGGATGACACTGTTAGGTCATTAGGATGGGGAGTTGATGTTGAGAAGATGGTAAGAGGGGAGAATGATGGAAAATGAAGAACCTAAGATATCTGGACAGATGTTTCTGCAGAAATGAGTCTAGAACATGACAAACTGGTATCATGGCAAACTTTTGTATTTTGTTTGTTCTGATACCTTTTCATCATAGCCAGCATTATTTTAGCAATATGTGCTACAGTAGCTTTCTATAGGATCATTCCAGATGGGCTAACCTTTGTTTCCCACGTGTCTTTTTTTAGATTACTTTTTTTTAGATTACATAACCATTGTATAGTAAGATCACCCCCCACAATAACTGACATTTCGGAGATACCAGGAATCAGTCATCTAGTCAATCAATTGTTTTCTTGTTAATGTTGTTCAGATCATTACATTTGCCCATTTTCTAGTCTTCTAACACATCAACTTCAAGACTGCTCTCTTGCTGCTTTATTTATCCCACTATCTTACAGATGCTGTTTGTGCAAGGTAATCAACAGTGTTTCCCACCTCACCCATCAGTTGTATTAAAGGGGTTGCCTCACCATGCTTTTTCATAGAGCCCCAAGCAGTTTTAAATTCATGCTTCATGTCTCTGCCTTGTCAGACATTGGGTGGTTCTATAGCAGCGATTAGCACATAAGTTCAGAATTCCCAGATCTTCTAATTGCACTGACATTGACCACAGGAGATATAATCTAAAGTTTTAAAGTGCAAATTAAATGCTCAAAAGACATTATTCTCCTTTGAGATAATGTAGTTGCCGGATTTGGGGTGGTCTAAACTCTATGCTGGATTCCCTGGACACCGTCTTAGTGTTACCATGTGTTATTGCTCTCTGGAAGGGTTGGTGAGGCTTGGTGCACTCTACCGGGGAATAAGTGCAGAGAGTCAGGGGTCTGCAGTTAATCAGTGCAATTCTTTAATGAAGGAACTCAAGTGCATCACAATATAAGCTAGACTCTGAGTGGCTTCTCCAGTCTCCCCACTGGTAGAAAAAGGCTATGTGCTGAGGAAAGGCCTGGGATAGCTCTATTTTCGGCGCTTCCTGTAATTTTGGCGGCGAGTTGAGCAAGGGGGGGGGGGGGGTGCCAGTGAGGTGTGTAGGGATCTCATTGGCTGCTGAAATCACATGACCTCGTTTTATCTATGTCACTGCACTTCCTGCTCAGCAGAATTAGCGAACACAATGGATAACTGTCACTCTGCTGAGCTATTTTCAAAGCTAATAGAGAATATTTCCCAGCATATTTAGTACTGAAAAGGGTCCGTTATAGATTAGTTAGCTTAGGGTACAGCAAGATTAGAGAATTCTAGTTAGTATTAGTTAGAGATTTAGAAACAGCTCCAGTACTCTGAACGGCATAGCTGCAGGGAGGGGAGGGCGTCTGGTTCGGGAGGGCAGATCCTGTATCAGACATATTTCTCCTCTCAAGCCACTGTGAAATAGCACCAAATTTTATTTCTGTGTTGCCAGCAGCCACCACAGTCTGAGTTACTGGTGTCCCTGTGTTGTGGGGTTCATGTCAGCATTTATATTACTCATATTTCTCGTCTCAAACCACGGTGAAATAGCACCCAATTTTATTTCTGCGTTGCTAGCGGCCAACACAGTCTGAGGTACGGGTGTCTCTTTGAACGGAATGAATTATTTTAGCCTGTGATTTTTTTTCTGTGACTTTTGTAGCCTAATTGTCTTGACTAAGATGTAAAACAAATCCAGTTTACTGTTGTGGATGTTAATTCCAGCTTCTCCTCACTTGTTTGGGTGTAAAACTGAACCTGGTGTTCTTCTCCCATAGACTTTCATGGGAATCAGAGATTATTCGCAATCGAGTATCGAAAATAGGCGAGATGATTCCCCAAAATCTGGAATCGACTCGAAGCAGATTATTGGCCGAATCTCTCATCACTATTGTTAACATTGTGACCTGGAGTGGCCTGGCCAGTCTCCAGACATGAACCCAATCGCAAATCTATAGAGAGAGCTGAAGTTCAATGTAGCCCACCGACAGCCCCGAAACTTGAAAGATATAGAAAAGGTCTGTATGGAGGAGTGGGCCAAAATTCCTGCTGTAGTGTGTGCAATCTTGGTCAAGAACTACAGGAGACATGTGACCTCTGTAATTGTAAACAAAGGTTTCTGGACCAAATATTAAGTTCCGGTTTTCCATTGTATCAAATACTTATTTCATGCAGTCAAATTCAGATTAATCAATCAATTATGTCTCTCACAGTTGAAGTGTACCTCCGATAAAAATTACAGACTTACAGACTTCTCCATTCTGTGTAGGTGGAAAAACTTGCAAAATAGACAGCGATTCAAATACTTAATTTCCCCACTATATATATATATATATATATATATATATATATATTATATATTATATATAATATATATATATTATATATATTATATATATATATATATATATATATATATATATATATTATATAGTGGGGGAAATTATGTATTTGAATATATATATATATATATATATATATATATATATATATATATACATACACACATATATTATATATATATATATATATATATTTATATTTATATTTATATTTATTTTTTTATTTATTTTTTTATTTAGTAAGCTAAAATGCATAGCTACTGGGGTGCTGATAAATATGTAGAATTTAATCTCTGCAGTTGTATAAATCACTGCTAATCATCTCCAGCTTCTGAAGATGAAAGATAATGAATTCTCATCTTGTTCCTAACTTTTTGATTTAAGATATTAAATATCAACTTTGAAACTGGGAGACATTCCTTCAGTTGAATTGGTGCATCTCTTTGATGTCTGATAATAGATCTTTCTTCATTGCTGAAATGTTTTTCAGATAAATGTCAATGCTGGTCATGTAAATACCCATCAAAGCGATATAAAGCTCATGAATATTATGAGATCTATAATGTTCCTGTATAATTTTAGACATGTTCTCAATAGAAGCATAATTAATTTGTGGAACTAACATCCTGACACAATGCTTATATGTTTCAGCCTAATGTGTTTTCCTTTAATTCATGTCATCTCTTTATAAAGTAAAACATTATATTCTCATTCACACATATCTACTAGATGGTGCCGCCAAAGCGGAGACTTTGAAGCTTAACACATTTATTTTTTGTAATTTCTCAAGAATGCTGCCACCTTATGGATCAAATATGAATTCAAGGTGTTAATATTATTTGATTCTTCATTTACAGAAAATAATTTATTAGCTAATTACAGATTTGATTTTCCTACTTTTTAAATTTTAAAAAATTTAAATATTTTTTTAAAAACTAAAAGGGGTTAAATATAGAGATCTCTCCCCAAAGTTTTAAATTTATCCCCAAGGGTTTTTAATAAAAACAAGGAAACGAAATTTTTCTACATAAACAAGAAAGGGATTCTTTACTGTAAGAGCAGTGGGGTTTTTGGAATTTCTGCCCAGGGGACTTTCTGGTGAAATTAAATAACAAGTTTAAAAATGGTTTAGATGCATTCTGGAGCTAATAATATAACAAGTTATAGTTTTCGGGGTTTCGGAAAGGGGTCTTTGATCCAGGGTTTTTTCCCGTTTCCCCGATTGGAGGGGGGAAGGGAAATTTTTTTCCCAAAAAATGGGACAAATTGGTTTTTTCCAAAATTGGGGGGTTTTTCCCTTCCTCGGATCAACACCTTAGCAAAAACGGGCTGAACTAGAGGGGACGTCTTGTTTTTTTTTACCCCTTAAAAAACTATAAAAAATATGAAACAACAAAAAAAGGGAATTTTTTTGGGAAATTGTTTTAAATTTAAAATTTTTGCGGGAAAAAAGAGGATTTGTTTTTCTTTAAAAAACTGATTAGAATGCAGTCTGTCTTAAAATGAAAAGCTTGATTGGTTGCCATTTCATAAGAGAATGTTTAGAAATGTCGCAGTTATGAGTAGCTTAGACAAATAATTAATTGTTGACAGTTTTATAAGAGTTTTAAAATGATTGATTTTAAAGTGTTATGGTGTGTGTTGTGCAATATTCAGTAAAGCTGTTTTGACATTTTTTAAACTATTAAAATTCCAATTTAATATTAAATAGATGTTTTTATACACAACCTCCATTAAAAATACTTAACCCTTAAGCAGTGGCCGAACACCAGGAAATGTAATGTTTTCTAAATGTTTACAGCATACCAAAAGAGTGTTCAGTGATATATACAGACAATGGCATTACTGAATTAGTGTTAGTGATCAGCGACTGGTCACATGATCACTGTAGGTCCCTCAGCTTCTTTAAAGGGGTTTTGCTACCATGTAATATAGACGGGGGATGCTTAGAAATCATTAGTTATGCACTTTCCTAAATGCATGTAATTAAAAAAAATGTAATGTGCCACAGCTCCTGCCTTTCTTACTTTCCCCCATATTTTTTAACTATAATTGTCGGGGGCTTGACCGTTCTTGGGCCTGACTGTCTGGCTGCACTTGCGTGGTTTGTCTTCTTTCTCTGATGCCTGGCACGTGAGCACACACATTCAGACATGCGCTTTATCTTCCTTCCTGGCCAGGACAATCTTCTGTCTGCTCCTCCCTCCTCCTTCCTGCTCCCAATGAATGTTCAATGACTGTGCTTTCATTGACTGGGGTCTGAGCAGGCTGATCTCCAGTCTCTCCTGCCATCCTCCCACACGTTGTGCAGTGAATCTCGGCTGGGGCAGTCTGGCTTCTCACACTCCCTCCCCCCTACATTGTCCAGTGACTATGAGTGGGGAAGTCAAAAAGGTTTCAGGCTTCCCCTGCCATCCTTCCCCCACCCTCCAAAAACTAGACGACAAAATACTGCTTGCTGTAGTGAAACTTGGGTGATAAGGAAATCAACTTGAATTTATCACCCAGTTTCCTGACGCAAGCAGTATTTTGTCTGTCTTAGTTGTTTACACCCAAATTTTCATGAGCAAGAGAGATCTTTACTTGAGCTGACATTTGTCCTTAAAATTGATTTAAAAATCTTACCGTTGTCAGCAAAATTTGGGTGTCATAACTAGGAAGAAGTAAAAACGCTTGCTGTCAGTGAAAATTTGGGGGTAAACAATTAAGAAAATTAAATAGCTGTTTCTGTCATGGAAATTGGGTGATAAAGCCAAAAAATTTTAACTTGGATTTTTCACCCCAAGTTTAAGACAGCAAGCCCCATTTTCTGCCCTAGTTGTTTTCACTCATATGTATGACACAAGAAAGGGATCTTTTACTTAAAGCTGAATTTTTTTTGGATTTAAAATAAAACCTTGCTTGTGTCGTGGGTAATGAAAACAACTGGGGCAAAGGGTTTAAATGGCACCCAATGCATGCAGTTTTGAGAAAGCCCCTGTTGTGTATACGGTTTGGGCGGGGAGTGTAGTGGAGGGGATTGGTTTTTACAATGAAGGGGTTTTGATTTTGGGCCCCCCTTTAAAAGGGGATATTCCCCCCCCCCTAAATTCTCCACATATATGAGAGATTTAAAAAATATGTGTAAATCTCTAAAAATAACATATGTACACATAATAGTCCCTTATATCATGTCTCATCCCCTAAGTATTGCTTTTTATACATTGTTGAAAGTGCTTGGGAAAAAACTGTGAGGTGGGACATATTAGTAGAGCTTTGTGTTGTTAAAAAAATTATAGATGTCACACACACCCACACACAAACAAAATTAAAATAATATATATATTATATATATTTTTATATATATATACTTTAAAAGTGTACAATTTTTAAAAAGAAAATAAAAAATTTACTAATGGGTTAAAAAAACCAAACCAGGGGCATAGCAGAAAAAACCCCTGGCCCCTGGCAAAACCCCCAAAAAACCGTCTGTGGAACAATTTTTTAACAAAAAGGCTCCCCACTTGATGTGAGGATGTCGTAGGGCAAGCAGAAAATTATTTCTATTAAAAGGAATTGTCCCAAAAGAAGAAAATTTTATTTCAAAGGGCCAAAAAAAAACAATTAAACAACCAAAAAAGTGTTTCCTCTGCCCCCCCCCCCCCCATTTACAAAATAAAAAAAATGTTGTTGCATGAACAGGAAAAAAAAAATTTTCAATTGTGCCTTTTGTTTTATGAGTTTTGTTTTGTTTGAGTTTTTGTGAACAAATTTTTTGACTTATCTTTTTTTGTGGGTCGGTATTTTAAAAAGGCCACATTACAGCACTATAACGATAATATCACCATAATTTATGGGCCAAACCATATAGCAAGATCGTAATACCATAACAACTACATGGACCAAATATATCGCCACTCATACAACATATCCCACCCTAAAAGGTTTTTAAAAAATACCCTCTTACTGTCACTGGCCAAAATCAATATACCATAAAAAATATTGCCCAAAAACAACAAAATAAAAGGACCAAATAAAACCCCTAATCATAAAATTGTACTTTATCACCCTACTGTCACTGACCCAAAACAAAATAAAGACCAAAAATACCAAAAACTATAACAAGGGTCAAATAAAACCACCAAAACCCCGCCAAATATCACCACCAAAAGAGACTTTAAAAAAACCATTGTTCTTTCTGAATATAAACCATTACATAAGACCCCTATTTCACCATACAGTGACCACATATGGTAGATGACTTGTACACAGGTTGCAACTATAAGTATTACAGAGCATTACATTTAGTGCTCAAGGGGGGCGTCTTTTTGGTCATACTTTTTTTTTTTTATCTGTTTTAGACCCCATAAAAATTTTCTCCAAGCTACAACTCATCCCTGCAGAATTTACCACACAAACATGTTAGACCAAACAGTAAAAGTACCCCCAACCAACTATATGGCCCTCATTTCTGTCCCCATAGGAAGGAACACACTCCATATAGTAGACAACTCCCCAGATTAGACAGGTGAATAGAAAGACGCTTCTTTTAGGTAGATTAGAACTTAAAAATTAGATAAGTTGCAAACTCTTCCTATTAAGTAGGTAAAGTCCCTCTTCACTATAGGGCCCCTTCTAGTAGGTCGATAGGCAGATAGGGAAACTTAGGGAAGGTAGTTAGGGCCACTAGATAGGCAAGTAATTGGGCACCAAGTATACAGATAGGCAGGTAATAGGGCCCCCAGTATATAGATAGGTAGGTAATATGGCCCCAGTATAACTAGGTAGGTAATATGGCCCCCAGTATTTAGCTAGGCAGGTAATATGGCCCCCAGTATATAGCTAGGCAGGTAATATGGCCCCCAATATACAGCTAGGCAGGTGATATGGACACCATTATACAGCTAGGAGGTGATATGGCCCCCAGTATATAGCTAGGTAGGTATTTGGGCCCTCAGCAGGTAATTAAAAAAAAAAAATACCAGCACTTACCTACTCCATGAAGCTCCCATTCATCTCTGTCTTCTTCCCGGTACAGACGACGTGACGTCATCATGCCTCGCATGTATCGTGATGATGTACTCACGCCACCTGTGCCGGATACTCCGGAGGGCTTGCGGCCCTACGGAGTATTCTGCGGAGCAGGGAGCACTTGAAGGATGCACATACACTTGAAGAAACCGTCAGCGCTCCAGTCCCACGGCAGTGGCCTGGAAGCCGTCAACCTGAGGTTGGGGGCAGTGGCATTGTTATCCGGGGCACAAGCCTCAGACAAAACTGTCCAGCGACGCCCCTGGATTGGTCTATTTGACCCAGCTATAGAGCATGTGTCGAGGGGTGCCTGTGGACCCCCCAGCTCAGAGGCCTGCTTGCAACTGCAACCGCTGTGACCCTTGTAGCTACGCCACTGGCAACAACATTTATATTGCTGCCTATAATATATTGTTTTTGCATGGAGACCGTCTGGTCTCTGTAACTAGAATCAAAGTAAAGTTTTATATTTAACACCTTAAATGTTGTTGCAAGTGGCGTAGCTACAAGGGTCGCAGCGGTTGCAGTAAAAAATTACGGATACCTCACCTACATGTTTCACTGCTCAACGCAGTGTCAATAAATAATAAATAGTAAAACAGACCAAATGCAATGTTGTTTTTAAAATTTCTGGGGCACTATACATTGTGGCTTCTAATTTGTGTAAAGCAAAGATTATGAGCGATAGCTAGGAATTCGCATGCAGCATGTTTTTAGAGTGTGTCAAAGTTTGATATGAAACTGCCATACAAAGTTTGCCGCATTACACTATATGCACCATATAATGTTTGGCGCATTACACTATATGCACCAAAATGTATGACACATAACACTTTTATTCATAATTTTATATTATAAACTCCTTTATATCTATTTAGAACTGCTGTGTCGGTGCCTTCGAATTCATAGATGTCGCCCTAAGTTTTATTATATATTCTGAGGTGGCTAAAAGGGGTTTAAGATTGCTTGTGTCAGTATGTGGATGTTCACAGTCAAGCCATGTGCACAGCTTCACTTCGAACTTCCATTGAAATGAACAGAGAGTTTAATGCAAGTACAGCTTTCTTTCTGTTCTGCACAGAGACTTTTGGTGGCCCATGCCATAAAATTCTAAGATAGGAAGTCTCTCTAATCCATCAGTAGTTTTTAGCCATGAAACTCTTTAGCTCAACACCTTCCTTGCCGTCTAATACACTGTAGTATGCTCTTTTTGAGGAGATAGTGGATCCCAGTACATAGCGGAACTCTTTGCAGCTAAACAATGGCATGTCAAGAAATACACACTCACAATTATTTGTGTTGCATACTTTACCTTGAAGAAATACTTCAAGCTTGGCTCATACAAAGGCCATACTGGAACACATTTACTTGGGCAATTGTGGCAGAATTCTGGTGTAGTTTGCCATGAAATACTAATGCACATGCTTTGCACCTTATTTATTATGCACTTTAAACAGTTTTGAAACATATCTTCACTGCATCCGAGAAAATGTTGCATCAGAGCAGCATGGCTTTGTGGAAAGAAAATTGACTTAATATGCAACAATGTACATCAAACGTCTAATGCAAATGTTGGCACAAACTAAACCAGTTAATAAATTATGTAAAATTATACATAATTATCTAAACATGGGCTTGATCTAGGCATTTTTATTTTTTCTAGTCTAAGTTATACCGTCTAAATTTTAGACAGTATCAATTAATCTGACCCACTGTGTGCAGGAGCTTAATAGGATTGGTATTTTTTAATCTGGAGACACAAACTTAGTTTAACAAGTACTTCAGTTGGTTCTGATGTCATTGATATCAGTTCATAAACCTGTTTACTTTCTGCCTAATAACTTGCCCAAGGACAGGTGATATTGTTACAAATTAATCACTCCTATACACCTCACCTGTTATATTGTGTGGTTTTAACAATAAGGATGATTGGTGCATGTTTACTTTGTGAATTATATGGGACCGTAAACTTAAAGGGGTTGTCTCACTATACTGTTTCACAGAACCACAGTCAGCTTCAGGTTCACTTCCTGATTTGGCTGTGTGCGGGTCTACAGCAGTGATTAGCATATCAGCTCTTGCTATTCCTAGCTGAGCCTGCTAGAAGAACTTGGTTAATAGAGGGGTTTAAACAGAAGGGCAGAAGGCTACAGAGCTCTAAAAGGTAGAAGTTTGTCAGTAAGGTCATGTCCCCACGGCACTAATTATCCAACCGGTATTTGCTCTGTTTTTGTGGCCATGCACATGGTCGCAGGGGGGCGGCTTTTCTGCGCCATTTGCGGAGAAAATGCCTCCCCCTTCGCATTGACGTGTTCATGTTCCGGGCAGAAGAATGACCATGTTCAATCTTTTTTGGACCGTTGGCGGTCTAAAAAACCATCCAGTGGAAAATCTGTGCGGTGGGGACCGCTACATGGATTTTCCATAGAGTTCCATGATAAAGTTTGACAGCCGGTTTACAGATGGCTTTCAAAACCAAAAACCATCTGAAAAACTGGCTGTGAGGACAAGCCCTAAGAAACATAGATAAGCTCCATCCTAGAGGGATTGACATCACCATACAGCATAGAAAGGTGGTCTGTAACCTAAAAAAAAGCTTGCTTACAAAAGCAGGAGATAAGAACTACTCTAGCTTCAAAATAAAGCCAACTCAGAAAAGCAATATATTTGGTAATAATCTTTATTTAACTTTGCCTACATGTTTAAAGGTAATCAATGAAATCGGAATCCCTCTATGAACACTCCACAAAAATACAGAGAGGAGGAATAACTGATGCCACATATGCCAGTTTTCAGGCTTACTAAAGTCCTCACTTGCACAAAAATCTTTAACTGTTTGCTATTTTGGTGTTGTTTTCACTCCTTTTTAAGTAGTGTGTGGAGCTTAGTAGAAGGGTCATGTCAACAGACTTACTATAAATTAAGCCAGATGGATTTCAGTTTCTGGTGCCTGCACCTTTTAATACAGCTGTTACTTCAATGCACAGATGTAGCAACATTTTTTGATCACAACAAAAGCCATTTAAAAGTACTACAAAATAAAATGACGTCATCTGTCAAATTTTTTTTGCTGCATTTGTACTATAGCTAAAAACCGGCATATTGCATATCTGCCCTTATTTCATATGCCCCACAGTCTGTTGAAAGTCAAGTAATAGAGAAGTATCACTTTAAGAGATGACAGTTTGAACCCTGAAACAATAGAGTAAATTGCTGCATCATTTAGCATTACAATGGAATTGTTCGAGAAGGCAACCTTTTCATACTGGAATGTTCCATTCTATAGCAGTGATTAAAAATTGTGGAGTAAAATGTACTGCAGTCTACTTTAAAGATGATAAAACCTGTTAAAAAAAATAGCTATGAAAATAAGATGCAGAAAGTTTCAGAACTGCTCAGCTATGTAATAGCCATCTCATTTCTTAGTATAACAATGTTTAGCTAAAAAATATCAGCAATGAAGAGCATGACTGTTCTTGATGGAGATAAGAATCTCAGTGAGTGGTTCAAATCCCATTATCCTTGCACAAAAGCAGTGAATTCTGAAACCATGAATTCAGATTCTCTGGGGGGAAGTGTTTTATTATTCTTTATGGAAAACTAAAAGTTCTGAGTTGTGTTTGGAAGAGTAAGAAGAGGTTTAATGATGCATTAACAGAAAGGGGAAAGGTTTCCAGCTCCACTGATTCAGGATTGAATAATTTTATGGCAAGTAACATGCTGAGGACATTCAAATGCCTATTATTTTTCTACCTGAGCATCTGCAACCTGAAAACAGCTTTAACACATCACTGCCAGTCAGTCATAAGCCTCCAGGGTCCTGCAATATGACTACGGCATAAAAATATAGAAAAATGAGTAATTTGGTAGTCACCAATACCAATCAAACACACACACATACCACACACATAATAATCTTTCTTTCTCTCCCTCTGTCTTTCTTTCTCTGTCTGTCTCTGTCTCTCTCCCCATTGTCATTTGTTTAGTTATCCAATCTAATTATAAAAAATAGATACGAGAAAAGTGTGGAAAAGTATATGGTAAATAGAGATAGAGATAGATAAAGATAGAGAGAGATAAATACATATATAAATTAGGAGAGATAGATAGATATGAGATGGATAGATAGATAGATAGATAGATAGATAGATAGATAGATAGATATGAGATAGATAGATAGATAGATAAACATAGATGGATGGATATAGATAGATAGATAGATAGATAGATAGATAGATAGATAGATAGATAGATAGATAGATAGATAGATATGAGAGAGAGAGATATGAGAGAGATATATATGAGATAGATAGATAGATAGATAGATAGATAGATAGATAGATAGATAGATAGATAGATAGATAGATAGATAGATAGATAGATAGATAGAAAGATAGACACCAGAAAAAATAAATACTGATAATGGATCCATTTCTCATACAATCACACAGAACAGTAATTTTACCATTAATCAGCAGAGGTGCCATCAGGGCAGTGTTTAGGGGCTCTGAACAAAAAGGAGCCCATTGATATGCTGCAAAATGGGAAATGTTAATTGGTGGGGGAACCAGATGCTTTGGAGCCCTAGAGTTATAGATGGCAGCCATGTTTATGGGTGTACTCACATAGAATTTTTTTTCACAAGGAAATGGGGATATTTGCATTCAAAAGAGTGGATAAATACATTGCTATAACATGGAAGTTGGCGTCAGGAATCTGACTGAAAAATACATTGTGTGCACCTAACACAACATATAAGCCCTCACTGGGGATTTTCTTCAAGCTTGAAATATAACTCCTTTATACCTGGGTAAATCTCCAGAGGAGAAGAGCGTTCTTCACTGTAAGAACTTTGAATCTGTGGAATAACCTGCCTGAGGAGCTGGTCACAGCAGGAACTGTAGAGAGTTTCAAGAAAGGCTTAGATACCTACCTGGAACTAAAGATTATTACGTAGCTATGTAAAATTCTGGATCCTGGCTGGTGGAGGCTCTGGGGTCAGAGGTATGGTCTCCACTTGAGCAGATTGGTTCTTGCCTTGTGGGTTCCAGTGGTAAGGCTGTGCTTAATGTCCCTGTCTCTCTCCCTTCACCCACATTTTCCCCACCCTTGGTTGAACTTGATGGACACGTGTCTTCTTTCAACCGTACTAACTATGTAACTATGTAAAAAATAAAACCATCTAAATTTATACTACTTGGCAGTGCTAAGAGTTATTGGATTGTATTTAGTTAGATAGATAGATGTCACAACAGTAGATGGATTCTCAAGACCAACACAATCGATGGTATATTGCCATGCCAGGGAGCAAAGTCTAAGCAGTTCCCAGTATTCATGTGACTTGTTTGTGATGGTAGCTGGGGTGCAGCGTGGTACAGAATCGGCAGACAGAGGTGAAGTCGTGGACATGCAGGAAGGTGAGGGCAGGTAGAGGGTAACGTGGTCAGGAAACGGTAGCAAAGGGTCCATTACACAGATAATCCAATACTCACTCCTAAACTCTCCCTAATGCACCAAACATACACCAATACTCTGGCAGAGAGTGTAGGAGGAGTCAGCAAGCTATGGGGTGAGCGCCCGGCAATTAGCCAATTACCACTCGCAGAGGGGCGACAGGAATCAGGAGTGGGGCTAGGTGAGTACGGAGCTGTGGGGAACAGGGCAGAGTGGGCATGACCGTGGCCCGGAGCAGGGGCCGAAGTGCGCTCCATGACAGTAACCACCCCTAGGTCTCCTCCTCTTCCAGAAGAACTTACAGAGGAGGTCAGAAAGATTGGTTTCTGGCTCCCAGAACGGTCTTTGGGCCTAAACCCCTTCCAATCAATGAAGAAGTATTGCTTCCCCCTTAGCATCTTCTCAGCCAGGACCTCTTTCCCCTCGAAGACCCCACCATTTGCCACAGGAGAGGGAGACACGGACTCTTGGGACAAGAAGCTTGTGTAGGGAGACATGGAAGGAGTTCCAGATGTACATGGTTGGTGGCAGAAGAAGCTTGTAGGAGACTGGATTAAGGTGCTTGATAACCTCAAGTAGTCCTAGAAATCTTGGACCCAACTTGACACTGGAAATCTTCAAACAGACATATTTGGCCGAGAGACAAACTTTTTGGAGAAGCGGTCCGTCACCAGCCAGATGACAGTGTAGTTAGAAGAAGATGGCAACTCAATGATGAAGTCCATGGCGACTTGGATAAAGGGTCTATCCGAAATGAGCAAGAGTTGAAGGAGACCGGCAGGTTTAAGGCGTGGAGTCTTGTTGCGGACACAAGAGGTACAAGCAAGAACATAGGGGGACATGTATAAAAACTGTCTTGGTCTAAGACTTTCTTTGCTGCCCATAGCAACCAATCAGTGTGCCCGTTTCATTCTTTCAGAGCACTAGATGAAATGTAGTCAATTTTCTTACATGTCCACCATAGTCTTTAACATCTTGGAATAGATTAGATCAGAGATAATAACAATATATAAGAAGAAACTATTTTCAAATTCCAGGGTGGCCAACCAGCAAAGCGGAGTGACCCTATTTCAAGATTTTTGAGCATAGGGCAGGTCATACATACATCTTCCCTGGAGGAATGTATTGGAAGTCAATGGGTGCCGCAGAAATCGAACGTTCAGGAGGCACAATGTGCTAAGGAACACGATCGAGGCCTACTGTGTAAAAAGCATGTGAGATGTCGTCCGCCTTTACATTTTTGTCTGCTGGTCTGAAATGTAGCTGAAAGTTGAATTGGGAATAAAAAAGGGACCATCGAGCTTGCCGCGGATTCAAGCACTGAGAAGTCTGCAGATACAAAAGGATCTTGTGGTCCGTATAGATAGTAATTGGATGGGGAGCCACCTCCAGAAGATGTCGCCACTCCTCCAAAGCCAATTTGATGGTCAGTAACTCGCGGTCCCCAATGATATAATTTTTTTCCACAGGGGAAAAAGTTTTGAAAAAGAAACCACAGCTGATGATTTTCCCTTTGGAAGACTTTTGTTTAAAAACCGCTGCGGCCCCTACAGATGAGGCGTCCACCTTGAGCAAGAATGTTTTCTCAGGCTCAGGACGAGACAAAATTGGGGCCAAAGCAAAGGCAGACTTCAATGGTTAAATGTTTCTTCAGCTTCAGTCGGCCATAGTTCACGATTGTCATTCTTCCTAGTAAGAGCCACAATAGACAACACCACAGTGGAAAAGTGAGGGATAAACTCATGATATGCAAATGTGTACGCTTCTATGGTACAAAAACTAGAGGCGAGTTTCCATAGACACCCAAAAAATATTATATACACTCTATCATGGAAGGCACACTAAACAAAATTAAAATATAACTTTTATTTAGAATCAGTTAAAACGGTTAATGTATATAAGTGTGTTGAAAACACTGAAAAAACTACAGTTAATAAATCGCAGGAATCACTTACCCAAGGGGCAGGAATGTAGAGAAGTGGCCAAAAATCGGGATGTCCAAAATAGCTCTAGCCCTATGGGCCCTACAGACATTCCCTAATGATACCCTGGCCTATTAAACGGGAAATGTACACGTCCTGATAAGGACGATCCTGACTGGAACCTGACCCTAAATTGCCCTCAACAATTGGAGTATAGCATAGGGTAAAAAAGAGAAGCCTTACTTTATAAGAGTCCCAACATGTTTCGGCGCCTACCCTAACCTCCTCAGGGGACAATAGTTGGTAGGCTACATAGACTGCGGTCTAAAATTACATCTGGGAAAGGAGCACATGGCTCCTAACGTCCTCACACAGCTATGGTAAACTCATGATAATAATTAGCAAAGTCCAAGAAAAATTGTATGGCCCAAAGTCCAACAGGTCAGAGACAGTGCAGTATGGCTGACAGCTTGGTGGGGTTCATTTGGAGACTCCTTTGAGACACGATATATCCCAGGAATGGAAGGCTTGATTGCTCAAAGATACATTTCTCAAGTTTGGCAGAGAGTTGGTGAGTGCATAAGCGTCTCAGGACCTGAATAAAATGGGCTAGATCAGTTTTAAGATCTGAGGAGAAAATCAAGATGTCGTCCACGTACATTATGACACAAACATATAGGAGGTCTCTAAAGATTTTATTGATGAAATCCTGGAGCACTGCTGGTGCATTACATAGACCGAAAGGCATAACAAGATACCCAAAATGACGGTCACGAGTGTTGAAGGTGTTCTTCTATTCATCACCCTCTCTTATGCGGATTAAATAATAGGCCCCTCTGAAGTTGAGCTTTGAGAAGATCTTGGCCTCGTGAAGACAGGCACAAAGGTCCAAAATCAGTGGTAGCGGATATCGGTTTTTCACCATTATTTTGTGAGGACCGCTATAATCTATACAAGGACATAGAAAGCCACCTTTCTTCTCGACAAGACAGAAGCCAGCATTGGCAGGAGAAGTGGTCTTGTGGATGAAGCCTTCTGGAGGTTTTCGTGTATATAGGCCGACATGGACAGTCTCCGGGATGGATAGCGGGTAGACCTTGCCCTGGGGACAGGTGCTACCGGGCAGCAGGTCTATCGGGCAGTCAAATGGCCAATATGGTGGACCTGGATGTTTGCTGTCATAGGGTCCACCCGGTCCCAGAAGGGGGTAGCCCAAGCCAAAGCTCCACCATAAAGGAGACTGACAACAAAGGCCACCTTATTCAATAGGACATTGGTGGGCCATCATCTCCATCTGGATGGAGCACTAGCTGAGGAAGCCTCTGCATGTTTTCAGATCTCCATCATAGCGTGGTGGAAGAGGCAGATGTAATGAGGGTCCGAAGTACCTGTTGTTGTCTACCGACCACCAGGCCCTGTCACTGCCTTTCTTGACCACTTTGCTTCCTGGCGTGTCCATTTTCTTTCCACTGACATCCCCACTATGATCATGGGAGATTTCAACATCCCAATCGACACCCCCCACTCTGCTTCCAACAAACTCCTTTCACTCTGTTCTTCCTTTTACCTCTCAAAGTGGGCCTCTGGAGCCACTCACATAGACGGTCACACACTGGACCTCATCTTCACCCGCCTCAGCCCCCTCTCTGACTTCTCTAACTCCTCCCACCCCATATCTGACCACAATCTGCTTACCTTCTCCACCATCTCCACCCCACCTGCTCCTCCTCTCCCCCATCTAGTGCACCCCCACAGGAACCTACAAAACCTTAACCATCACAATCGCTCTGAATCTCTTCCACCGCTTTCGACCATATCCTCCATTACAGACCCAGACGCAGCCACCACTTTCTGCAACCACACAATCACCACCAGCCTTGACTCAGTCGCTCCTCTCACACACAACAGAACCTGCAAAATCAACAGACAACCCTGGCACACACACTCCACTAAACAGTTGAGGCTAGCTTCCAGAATAGCCGAACGCCGCTGGAAGAAAACCCACTCCACCGATTACGTTGGTTCATACAAACAATCACTCCTCACGTATAAATCTGCACTCACCCTAGCCAAACAGGATTACTTCACTGATCTCATATCCTCTCTGTCTCACAACCCCAGAAAATTATTCAATACCTTCAACTCTCTCATCTGTCCACCAGTACCTCCTCCACCCTCTCTCCTTACAGCAGACGACTTTGCCATTCACTTCCTACACAAGATCAACCTTATCAGAGAAGCTTCAGCCCGCAGACCCCAGCACCCTCCTCTATATCTGCGCAATGCTCTTCGCCCTTAACTTGGGGTGGTTTGGGGTGAGCTGGACCGCAGAGTGAAGGCAAAAGGGCCAACAAGTGCTAAGCATCTCTGGGAACTCCTTAAAGACTATTGGAAGACCATTTCAGGTGACTACCTCTTGAAGCTCATCAAGAGAATGTCAAGACATATTTTCAGTTGTTTCACACTTTTTTGTTAAGTATATAATTCCACATGTGTTAATTCATAGTTTTGATGCCTTCAGTGAGAATCTATAATTTTTATAGTCATGAAAATACAGAAAACTGTTGGAATGAGGAGGTGTGTCCAATGCCCTAAAACTCACAAGGCAAGAACCAATCTGCTCCAGGGGAGACCCCAGCTCCGACCCCAGAGCCGCCACCCGCCAGGATCCACAACCTTACATAGCTACATACGCATTTATATTTTTTTATTTCAGGTAGACATCTAAGCCTTTCTTGAAACTGTTCCTGCTGTAACCAGCTCCTCAGGCAGGCTATTCCACAGATTTACAGTTCTTACAGTGAAGAACGCTTTTATCCTCTGGAGATTGAATCCTTTTCTCTCTAGCCGAAGGGAATGTCCCATTGTCTTTTGAGAGGGCTTTACATGACATAATTTTTCCTCATACTTTTCGTAGGGAACATTTATATATTTATATAAATTAATCATGTCCCCCCAAAGCCGTCTTTTCTAAAGTCTAAATAAGTTAAATTCTACTAACCATTCCACATAACTCAGATGCTCTATTGCCCTTGTCATTTTGGTTGCTCGTCTTTGCACTCTCTCTAGCTCCATTACATCTTTTCTATAAACTGGAGCCCAGAATTAAACAGCATATTCAGCATATTTCTCGAACCGTTCAAGAAAAGTTAAGTTTGAGTCGAACTTCACTATTTTTTAGAACTAGACCTGAACTGAACATTTTACTGTTCGTTCGAGTAAATGTTCGCGTTCGACATCGGGTTTGACACTCTATTTTAATAGTTTTCAAGTCCGAAAATTGTCATCGCCGCAGCAGTTTTAAGGCACATTAAGTCAGTGTAAAGTACGCCTGAAAGTACAATCCTCTCAAAAATCTGGCATCAGGTATTCTTTGCATAGTAAACATAATGCGCGCATAGCATAAATTGCAGCACATTGCATATCATTGATAATGTATGTAATGCGCCTATCAAGATCAAGGCGCATTGCGCAAATCGTGGCACATAGCATATCATTGGTAGTGTATGTAACGAGCCTATCTAGGCGCATTGCGCAACAGAGTAACATAACATATTATTACTAGTTTATGTTATGCGCCTCAATGATTGCATTGTGTTATGGAGGTGCACAGCGTATCATTTTTAGGCGCATTACATGTGTTGTGCCCAGTGTATAATGTGCCTAGTGTTGGTGTACTGTTATGGATAGTAATTACAGCTTCTCCTCACTTGTATAGGTATATAAATTAACCCAAACAACTTATTCCATTGTCTTTAATGGGGTTCAAAGTTCGAGTTGGACTCGAACTTTGATCTGAACTTCTCAAAGTTCGAGGTTCGACTTGAACTCGAACATTTTACTGTTCGCCCATCACCTATATATTAATATATATAATTGGCTGCTCAACCCAGCAGCACTGCAAAGCTAGTAACCCTCTCCTGACTACACAATGATACAGCAGTAACAGAGGAATATAGAAATACTACTATGTACACATCCTTGCAGTATAGGAAACAAGGGGGAAACAGTGCTGTTGGGTTAAACAGCCAATCAGAGAGCTGACAGGGGAGTGGTTAAGATTTGCACATCTAGATAGGGAAGCCTGTTAGCTCTGCACTCAGTTCAGTTCTTAGTGTGTATATTATTATTATTATTTATTTTAATGCGCCACTGATTCCATGGAGCTGTACATTCAAAAAGGGAGCTTACATACTTAACATATGTCAAACAAGCACAATGATAACAGTGAATGACTTACGACTGGCACAGAAGGAGTAAGGGCCCTGCCTGCGAGGGCTTACAATCTACAGTGGAGGAGGAGAGAGACAGAAGGTGACGGGGCGACAAATTTTTGGGGTAGCGAGTGGCTGCTAGGTTATTGTATGTTATAGGCAGTCCTGAAGATGTCGGTTTTCAGGTTGCTTTTGAACCTGGTGAAGGTGTAGGAGAGTCTGATGTGTTGGTGCAGTGAGTTCCAGAACATGGGGAAGCACGGGAGAAGTCTTGGAGATGGTTATGTGACCAGTGATAAGAGGAGAGCAGAGAAGAAGGTCCTGTAAGGAGCGGAGATTGCGAGAGGGGAGATATCTGGAGATTAAGGCAGAGATGTATGGAGGGGAGAGGTTATGGAGAGCCTTGTAGGTCTCCTCTTATCACCGCTCTTCTTATCACCTCCTCACATAACCGTCTCCAAGACTTCTCTCGTGCTTCCCCCACATTTTGAAACTCACTGCCCCAACACCTCAGACTCTCCCCCTCTCTCACCAGCTTCAAACGTAACCTGAAAACCTACCTCTTCAGGATTGCCTATAACCAACATTAACCGGGTTGCACTCCTCCACCCCACCAACATGTCTGCCCCTCACCTTCTGTCTCTTCACCCCTTCCCTGTAGATTGTAAGCCCTCACGGGCAGGGACCTCTCTCCCTCTGTACCAGTTGTTAGTCACTTATTGTCACTTTGTATTTGTTTGACCAATGTTATTTATGTACCCGCCGGAAATATACAGCGCCCTGGAATCAAGGGCGCTCCAAAATAAATGATAATAATAATAATAATAATGGTTAGTAACTTGAATTGAATTTGATGGGCAATGGGTAGCCAGTGAAGGGATTGTCAGAGCAGAGAGGCAGAGATGTAGCGAGGAGAGAGGTGGATAAGACGGACAGCAGAGTTGAGGATGGATTGAAGGGGAGAAAGAGTGCTACACTCGAGGCCGCAGAGAAGTATGTTGCAGTAGTCTAGGTGAGAGATGACAAGGACAGGGGCTAACATTTTTGTAGAGTCAAAGTTGAGGAAAGAGCAGATGCGAGAGATATTTTTCAGGTGGAGGCAGCAGGCAGAGGTAAGGGCTTGGATGTGTGGTTTGAAGGACAGAGAGGAGTCAAAGATTATCCCGAGGCAGCGGACTTGCGAAACAGGTGAGAGTGTAGCACCATTGACCGAGAGATCAGGTGGAGGGATGGAGTTGGATGGTGGAAAGATGATGAGTTCAGTTTTCTCCACATTTAGTTTTAGGAGACGGGAGGAGAAGAAGGAGGATATGGACGATAGGCAGTCTGGGATCCGGGAGAGAAGAGAGGTGACATCTGGGCCAGAGATGTAGAGTTGTATGTCATCCGCATACAGGTAGTATTGAAAGCCGTGTGAGGCTATGAGCTGACCGAGGCCAAGAGTGTAGATAAAGAATCGTAGTGGGCCCTGGACTGACCCCTGGGGGACACCAACAGAGAGTGGCCGGGGGAGGAGGTGTAGCGAGAATGAAAGACGCTGAATGTCCGCTCAGTGAGATATGAGGAGATCCAGGAAAGAGCCAAGCCTATGATGCCGAGGTAGGAGAGGATTTGTAGCAGGATGGAGTGCTCGACAGTGTCAATAGCGGAGGATAGGTCTAGGAGGAGAAGCACAGAGTAGTGGCATGAGGCTTTGGCAGTTACTAGGTCATTTGTGACCTTGGTTAGGGAGGTTTCGGTAGGACGGTGGGGTCGAAGGGTGCTGGGGACTGTGGGCTGAAGCTGTTTCTGATGAGGTTGATTTTGTGTAGGAAGTAAATGGTAAAGTCACCTGCAGAAAAGATAGATGGGGGAGGCGGTGCTGGTGGACAGAGGAGAGAGTTGAAGGTGTTGAAAAGTTGTCTGGGGTTGTGAGACAGGGAGGATATGAGAGTGGTGAAACAATTCTGATTGGCTAGTGTGAGTGCAGATTTAAATGTATGTAGTAATTGTAAGGGCTGGGTAGTGGATCCGCCGGACCACCGCAAGCGATGATAGCTAAGCCACGCCAGGGAACGGAATCTAAGTAGCCCCCGGTTTTCACCAGAGCCCGCCGCAAAGCAGGATGGACTTGCTGCGGCGTGAGGCTACCAGGTCGTCCCCCCTGACGTGACTTGCTTGCGGTGGCAGCCGAGGTGCAGCGTGGTACAGAATCGTAGTCCGAGAGTCGTAGTCGTGGGCAGGCAGAAGGTCAGGGCAGGCGGCAGAGGTTCGTGGTCGTAGACAGGCAGGAAGTTCGGGGCAGGCGGCAGAGGTTCGGAGTTGAGAAACGTAGCAAGGGGTCTGGTACACGGTAAGGCGAGAGTATGTTTTTGGAACGCTTTCTCTAGGGCACGGGGCAACATAGACCCCAGCAAGGGGAGTGATTGTGGGACGTAACCTTAAGTAGGGGAAGCGCCTGGCAATTATCCAATAATCAGGGCGCTGGCCCTTTAAATCCCCGGGAACGAGCGCGCGGCGCGCCTTAGGACAAGGCACGCGCGCCTCGGCCGGAAAGGGGGCGCGGAGGGGGGCACAGGGGGGCGGGTCAGGTAAGTCCCAGCAGACGCAGCCCCCCGGCTCGTCCCGCGGCCAGCGGCGGCACCCGGCCCCGGTGGGCACCCGGGAGGGGGACCACGGATGCGCCCGCGGCCCGCGGGCCGGGGAGCGGCGCAGGCCGTGACAGTACCCCCCCCTTAGGTCTCCCCCTCTTTTTAGGCTGAAGAAACGTATGGATAAGGTCCGGTTTCAGGATATTGGATTCCGGTTCCAGGACCTCCTTCGGGGCCAAAAGCCTCTCCAATCAACAAAAAAAAAATCGCCCACCCCTGCCGAACTTCCTGTCTAAGATGGCCTTCACTACAAAGACATCAGGAGAGTCCAGCACAGGAGATGGAGCAGCGCCCCTCTGGGAGAATCGGTTCAGGACCACAGGCTTAAGGAGTGAGACGTGGAAGGCGTGATGAATTCTAAGAGAAGGGGGTAAGCAGAGCTTGTAGCACACTGGATTTATCTGAGGGAGCACTCTAAAAGGCCCCAAAAATCGGGGAAACCAATTTGTAGCTGGGGACCTTGGGGCCCGTACGTTTTTTCTGGCAGAGAGCCACACCTTATCTCCTGGCTGGAACGTGGGCGGCGGCCTCCTTCTCTTTCGGCCTGGGTCTTCAGGGCGGGTAGCGGCCCGGGCTAAGGCAAGTCGGGTCTCCGCAAATGGTCTTAATGTCCAGTATTGGTTGTCCACAGCGGGAACCTCGGAAGTCATAGCCAAGGGAGGGCGGGCGTGGTGACGACCGTAGACCACCAGGAATGGAGAAACGCCTGTAGAATCAGAGTCCGATGGTTGTAGGAGAATTCAGCCCACGGAAGCAGCTTCGGCCAGTTGTCCTGACGGCCGGAAACGCGAAATGGCGCAGGTATTCGCCCAATATTGATTCACCTCTCCACTTGACCATTCGTTGGGATGGTAGGCAGAAGAAAAGTCCAATTTAACTTTTAAGCGGAGAACACAGGGCCCCGCCAAAATTTGGAGCAAATTGGACACCCCGATCAGACACGATATGCGAGGGTAATCCATGCAGACGAAAAATATGGTGGAAAAAATTTTCCGCCAGTTGAGGGGGCCGAGGGAAGACCGGGAGGGGGCACGAAGTGGGACATCTTAGAGAATCTATCCGTGACCACCCGATGACAGAATTCCTGAAGAGGGCGGAAGGTCCGTAATGAAGTCCTTGCCGATGTGTGTCCATGGGACTCTGGGATGGGCAGAGGGACTAAGAGGCCCGAGGGCCCTATGGCGTTGGAACCCTTTTTGTTCGGGCACATGTGCCCACAGGCGGAGAACAAAGTCTTGGACATCCTGGGGCAGGGTCGGCCACCAGTAGCGCCGTGAGATGAGGCGTGGGACTTTCGTATGCCGGGGTGACCAGCCAGAAGAGAACTATGCCCCACTCCAGAATTCTCCGTCTGATCGCAGAACGAACGTAGGTCTTGCATGGAGGTACCCTACGAAGGTCCACCGGAGCCACGTGGATCAGCCGGTCGGGAGCAATGGTGTGCTGGGCCCACAGGTTCTTCTCCAGTGACTTTCAGAGGCTGGGAGAGGGCATCAGCCTTGAGTTCCCTCTCGGCGGGGCCGGAAGTGTATCCTGAAGTTTAAAGCGAGAGAAAAATAGAGACCACCTGGCCTGGCAGGATTCAGACGCTGGGCCGTCTGGAGGTATGAAGATTCTTGTGGTCCGTGAAGAACGTCGAATGGGTAAACGGGCCCCCTCCAGCAAATGTCGCCACTCCTCTAGTGCCAATTTGATGGCCAGCAGTTCTCGATCCCCTATGGTGTAGTTGCGTTCAGCCGGCGAGAAGGTCCTGGAGAAGAAACCGCAAGAAACAGTCTTGCCTTTAGGGCCCTTCTGAGTCAGGACCGCCCCTGCTCCCACGGAAGAGGCATCCACTTCCAGGCTAAAGGGCCTATCCGGATCAGGACGAACCAGGATAGGAGCCGAAGAAAACGCCGATTTCAGTTGAGAGAATGCTTCCTCAGCTGACGGGGACCAACATCTCGGGTTGGCATTCTTCCGGGTGAGGGCCACGATGGGAGCCACCAGCGAAGAGAAGTGGGGAATAAACTGCCGGTAATAGTTGGCGAACCCCAGGAAGCGTTGAATCGCCCGAAGACCGACAGGGCGTGGCCACTGCAGGATCGCGGACAGCTTAGCTGGGTCCATCTGCAGACCACGGTCGGAGACTATGTACCCAGGAAAGGAAGGCTGGCTGGTGGAACCGACATTTCTCCAGCTTGGCATTACAGTCGATTGTTCCGCAGGCGTCGCAGGCCCTGGGTACTTGTACCCGATGAGTCTGTGCGTCAGGAGAAAAATCAGAATATCGTCCAGGTACCCCTATGACGCAGGTGTACAGCAAGTCTTGAATACGTCATTGACGAAATCCTGGAATACGGCTGGGGCGTTGCATAGCCCAAAAGGCATTACGAGATACTTCGAAATGGCCGCCCCGGGTGTTGAAGGCTGTTTTCCACTCGTCCCCCTCACGAATTCTGACGAGGTTATAGGCACCGCGCAGGTTCCAATTTGGAAACACCTTGGTCACGAAGACGATCAAAGAGCTCCGATATCAGGGGTAGAGGGTATCGGTTTCACCCGTGATCTTGTTTAGTCCCCTGTAATCTATACACGGCCGAAGAGACCCGTCTTTTTTCTGGACGAAAAAAAAGCCAGCCCCGGCGGGCGAGGAGGACTTGCGTATGAATCCTTTTGCCAAATTCTCCTGTATGTAAGCCGACATGGCCTGAGTCTCGGCACAGACAGAGGGTAGACCAGACCCCGTGGAGGACTTGTTCCCGGGGAAAGGGGGTCTATGGGGGCAGTCATATGGACGATGTGGGGGTAGCTTCTCAGCCGGTTTCTCGGAGAACACATCGCAAAATTCCTGGTACTCGGCCGGCAGGCCTGGCAAAAGGCTTGACAGGCGGGGGCGGGAAGTGGTAGGGGACCGGGCGTGGTACCTTTCCCAAACATCGGTTCTGGCATTCCGGTCCCCAAGCAGGACTTCGCCTGTCTTCCAATCGAGCGTAGGGGGGTGACTTTGCAGCCAGGGGGCCCCAAGAGGATCGCCGAGGAAGCACGGGACAGGACGTGGAAAATAATCTTCTCTTTATGTAGAGCCCCCACACGGAGCGTCACCAGCCGGGTTATATACTGGATGGGATCAGTGAGGAGCTCCCCACTGACCGAGGAGATAAGCAGCGGCTTCTCCAGCCGGACCTTCAGGTATGGTTACCGGTTACCAGTGAGGCTAAGATGAAGTTCCCGGCAGACCCCGAATCCAGGAAGGCAGAACTCCGGAACGCAGGACCAGAAGTCACCTCCACTGGCATCATCAAACGTGGGAGGATGAAACTGCACCTAGGCCGCCTCTCCATGGCACCTAGGTGAGAGCGTTTCCCGGAGGCTGAGGATGAAGGGGACAACTTCTGCGGAAGTGGGCCGGGCTGGCGCAATAGAGGCATAGCTTTTCTGTACGACGACGGTTCAGTTCTTGCTCTGTTAAGTGGGCCATGTCCACTTGCATCGGTTTTCCCCCTCTGCGGTTTGAGGCGGTGGAATTGGAAAAATGCTGGAACACAGGAGCCAGGTGAAACCGCCGACGAGGACGAGCAGCCTCTCTTTCTTGGCGAAGCTCCTCCTGCCTCTCAGCGAACCTTATATCGATGCGGGTGGCAAGAAGAATTAACTCGTTCAGGGAGGACGGGAGGTCTCTTGCTGCCAAAGCGTCTTTTACCCTGCTGGACAGACCCTTTTTGAAGGTTTGCGCAGAGGGCGGGCCCTTGTTCCATGCGGGGTCCGAAGCCAGGGTACGGAATTGAACCGCATAGTCACCCACAGAAGACTCGCCCTGACGAAGACTCAAGAGGGCGGTCTCGGCGGAGGAAGCACGCGCCGGCTCCTCGAAGACGGTGCGGAATTCCTGGAGGAAGGTCTGTAGGTCCGCAGTCACAGGGTCGTTCCTGTCCCAGAGGGGGGTTGCCCAAGCCAGAGCCTTCCCGGAAAGTAGACTCACCACAAAAGCCACTTTGGACCTCTCCGAGGGAAACTGATCCGCCATCAACTCCACGTGCATTGAGCACTGAGTAATGAAACCCCGGCAGAGCTTGGGATCACCGGCAAAGCTGGAGGGTAGAGGAAGCCGAAGCTTGGGTCCCACGGTGGCCAACGGAACTGCAGAAGAAGAAGGAGCCACGGACGGAGGCGGAGACTGCTGCTGGGATGCGAGGAGCTGACGCATCATGGCGGAGAGCTGGCCCAACTGCTGACCTTGTTGTGCGATTTGTTGCGATTGCTGGGCAACAATCGTCGTAAGATCCGCGATGCTTGGCAGAGGCACCTTGGCGGGATCCATGGCTGGATCTAACTGTAACGGCTGGGTAGTGGATCCGCCGGACCACCGCAAGCGATGATAGCTAAGCCACGCCAGGGAACGGAATCTAAGTAGCCCCCGGTTTTCACCAGAGCCCGCCGCAAAGCAGGATGGACTTGCTGCGGCGTGAGGCTACCAGGTCGTCCCCCCTGACGTGACTTGCTTGCGGTGGCAGCCGAGGTGCAGCGTGGTACAGAATCGTAGTCCGAGAGTCGTAGTCGTGGGCAGGCAGAAGGTCAGGGCAGGCGGCAGAGGTTCGTGGTCGTAGACAGGCAGGAAGGTCAGGGCAGGCGGCAGAGGTTCGGAGTTGAGAAACGTAGCAAGGGGTCTGGTACACGGTAAGGCGAGAGTATGTTTTTGGAACGCTTTCTCTAGGGCACGGGGCAACATAGATCCAGCAAGGAGTGATTGTGGGACGTAACCTTAAGTAGGGGGAAGCGCCTGGCAATTAGCCAATAATCAGGGCGCTGGCCCTTTAAATCCCCGGGAACGAGCGCGCGCGCCTTAGGACACAGGCACGCGCGCCTCGGCCGGCAGAGGGCGCGGACGGCACAGGAGCGCGGTCAGGTAAGTCCACGGCAGACGCAGCCCCCCGGCTCGTCCCGCGGCCAGCGGCGGCACCCGGCCCCGGTGGGCACCCGGGAGGGGGACCACGAATGCGCCCGCGGCCCGTGGGCCGGGGAGTGGCGCAGGCCGCGACAGTAATTGTTTGTATGAGATGAAGTCAGCGGTGGAGCGGGTTTTCTTCCAATGGCATTGGGCAATTCTGGAAGCTCGCCTCAGTTGTTTATTTGAGGCTGTGTGCCAGGGTTGTCTGTTGAGTTTGTGGGTTTTGTTGTGTGTGAGAGGAGCAACAGTGTCAAGGGTGGTGGTGATTGTGTGTTTGTAAAAGGCTGTGGCTGCGTCTGGGTCATTAAGTGAGGATATGGTAGAGAGGGGTGCAAGAGAGTCAGAGAGAGTGCGTTGGTTAAGATTTTGTAGGTTTCTGTGGGGCTGTACTAGGTGTGAGACCAGAGGGGCAGGTGGGATGGAGATGGTGGAAAAGGTAGATAGTGGTCAGATATGGGGTGGGAGGAGTTGGGGAAGTCAGATAGGGGGCAGAGGCGGGTGAGAATTGGGTCCAGTGTGTGACCATCTTTGTGAGTGACTCCAGAGGTCCACTGTGAGAGGTTAAAGGAGAGCAAGGGGAAAGGAGTTTGTTGGAAGGGTGGGGGTGAAAATTTGGGGTGTTAAAATTCCCATGTAATAGTGGGGATGTCAGTGGAAAAAAAATGGACCCCAGAAAGCAAAGGTCGGGGGAAAGGAGTGCAGGGCCTGGGGTGGGTAGAAAACACCATTCGAGGTTGGAGGGCGCGTAGATGCGGCCGAGTCACTCAATGGGGGAAGTGTGAGGGAAAAGGGAGGGTGGAGTGGGGGTGAAGGAACTGTTTGCAAGAGGAGGGCATACTTCCACCATGCTTGTTCGGCGAGGGGTGTGGGAAGTTGGAGGGCCACCCCAAAGGGGAGAGCAGCAGGAAGATGTGTCAGGGTGTAAAAATGTTTCAGTAACCAAGGAAGAGTAAATTTCTTGAGATGAATAAGTCATGTATGTAGGACAGTTTATATAGTTCCAGTTGTATGCAGTAGAATAGGGAAACCCTACCTATCTCTGGAGGTCAGGATCAACAGTGTGGAGTTTCCCGCCCAGAGAGTGAGTCCCTCAAGAAAAGTGTATTTGTAATGGAGATATGTACCACTGCCATGTGTCATACACAGGAGAAATATAATGTTCACAAGTACCAGTGCCATGAGTAAAATCATGAAAACACCCCTGAGCTGCTGTTGTCTGTCACTTATTCAATCGCCTGTGCACCACAGGACTACTCCACCCATCATCTGCAATATGCACCATCTAGCACATGTGTAAAAACACACAAACCCTCTTAATTTCCCTTTTTATTCAAAGAATCTTTAATTCCATTGCCCATTATTAAAAGAATAAATGTTGTTTTTGCTGAAGGGATCCCCCTTCGCCGACCTACTGATAAAACATTGTTTTTTTTATGTTTCTTATGGTTTTTTTTTTTTTTTGGGGGAGGTGATATTTTAATGTTTGGGAATTTTCAAAAAAAAAGTACAACTAACACCAGGTATTGATCAGCTGCAATAACTTAGGAGCTGAAGGATTAGTACATATGACTGACTGTAATTACAGGTAGTATTTAATGCATATTAGTGGATCTCTTGAAAATTGGGGGGTAAAAGTTTGCCTTGCAGTATCCCATGGGGACTTGGGGGCTAATTTCCCTCCTATTTGAATGATTTTTTGTCAAACCATGGAACTGTGAGTATGGCCATGTGTCTGTTTTGGGCTATATTTCTGAAATTTGCATTTTTCTTTGGGGGATGTTATTGTTTCTTTTTAACACAGGGTTCATTAATAAACGTAGTGATATTTTGACCTCCTTGATCTTAACATTTGTTTTGAATTACAGTGTATTCACATGGAATAGCAAAGCTCTTAGACAGTGGAAAATGGTTCTCTTTAAATTTGTTCTCTACTGATAACATTTCAACACTACCATGATTGATAATCACAAAGGCTCAGTACTTTATTTCTGTGATTGATGAGGAAGGGTTAGTATCATTTGACACTAATGCAAACCTTAAAAAAATATACCCAATATACAGATATTTATATCCTAGTATCCCAAAATTTTTAAACTAGATAACCAATACATAAAGTTTAACCCCTTCCCAACATTTGCTGTAAGTTTACATCATGGTCGGGAAAGGAATTCCAACAAATTTCAGTATATTTATGGCATTGCCATTGTGGGATCCAAAAATAGAAAAAAAGGTATTGCTGTATGGAACCAGCTGTAAGTTACGCAAACGGGGTGCAAAGGGGTTTTTCTCCGGTTGTGACCGATTAAACCCCCCAAAAATGTACGTAATATGACAATGGAGCTAAGGAAAGACAAAGGAGGAACTTTCCCCTTTTCAAATCTGAACCCCCTGACATGGGAAACCTAACAAAAAAGCTTCCCAGTTGTTTACTGATATCACCACGCCCAGTCATTTACTACATTAGTGTATGAGTCATGTATTGTATTAGAACAGTGATCTTAAGATCGAGTCAAGTCCCCTGTAAAGACAAGTGAAAAATAAAAATGCAAAATAAGTGTGAAAAAAATTTAAAAAAAAAAAAAAAAAAACAAAAAAAAAAAAAAAAAAAAAAGGGGGGTTTTTTTTTTGTTTAAAAAAATTTAAAACAAAAAAAAAAAAAAAAAAACAACAAAAAAAAAAAAAGACAATCAAAAAAAAATACAAAAAAAAAAAAAAAAAAAAAAAAAAAAATTTTTTAATTTAAAAAAAAAAAAAAAAAAAATTTAAATTTAAAAAAAAAAAAAAAAAAAAAAAAAAAAAAAAAAAAAAAAAAAAAAAAATTAAAAAAAAAAAAAAAAAAAAAAAAAAAAAAAAAAAAAAAAACAAAAAAAAATATAAAAAAAAAAAAAAAAAAAAAAAAAAAAAAAAAAAAAAAAAATTTTTTAAAAAAAAAAAAAAAAAAAAAAAAAAAAAAAAAAAAAAAAAAAAAAAAATTTTTAAAAAAAATAAAAAAAAAAATAAAAAAAAAAAAAAAAAAAAAAAAAAAAAATTTTAAAAAAATAAAAAAAAAATAAAAAAAAAAAAAAAAAAAAACAAAAAAAAAAACTATTTAAAAAACAAAAAAAAAAAATTCAACAAAAAAATAAAAAAAAAAAAAAAAAAAAAAAAAAAAAAAAATATAAAAAAATAAAAAAAAAAAAAAAGAAAAAATTTAAATTTTTTTAAAAAAAAAAAAAAAAAAAAAAAAATTTTTTAAAAAAAAAATAAAAAAAAAAAAAAAAAAAAAAAAAAAATTTTTTTTTAAAAATAAAAAAAAAAAAAATTTAAAAAAAAAAATTTAAAAAAAAAAAAATGTTTTTCCAGGAAAAATGCTGTAAAAAAATAAAAAATTAAACAAAACTACCAGGATTATAATATCAATCCTTCTTCCCAAAAATCGAATACAAAGGTGAAAAAAGGCATGTGCCCCCCAAAATGGTGCTAATGAAAAGGTCAACTCAACCCACAAAAAACAAGCCCCTTCACAACTTCATAAACAGGAAAATAAAAAGGTTATGGCTCTCAGTCTAAGGCAATGAAAAAAATGTTTCTTTTTTAAAAAGTGGGGTTTTTTGTGTAAAACAGTAAAAAAATTCAAAAAAATATATAATTTGTACATTGCAGTCATTGTATTGACTTGCTGAGTAAAGTTAACATGGCATTTATACGGCACAGTGACCCCTGTGAAAAATAAAAAACACTACCATGATTGCTCAATTTTGCTTTATCCCAATAACAGCAATCAAAGTGTAAACCCCAAAATGGTAGCGATAAAAACATCAACTCATCCCACAAAAAAAAGCCCTTAATCAGCTCCATATAAAGAAAAATTAAAAAGTTATGGGTGTCATAAGATGATGAAATAAAAGCACAATTTTTTTTTTTTTTTACAAATGTGTTGTTTAAAAGTAGTAAAACATTAAAAAAGTAATTAAATTAAAGTTATCATGTCATTTGTACTTAACAGTGAACGCTGTAAAAATGAAGCCCAAAAAACATTTTTTAATTGTAGGCTTTTTTCTATTTTTATGGCCCAATACGAAAAAAACCTGAAACAAAAAGGGGTCAAAAAGTGATCCAGGAAACTATAGGCCAGTAAGCTTAACCTCTGGTGTAGGTAAAATGTTTGAAGGTTTTCTCAGAGTTGCTATCCTGGAGTATCTCACTGCAAATAAATGTATAACGCCGTTCCAGCATGGGTTCATGAAGATCGGTCCTGTCTGACTAATCTCTTCAGCTTCTATGAGGAAGTCAGTGCTAGATGGATCGGGGGTGAGGCACTGGATGTCATATATCTAGAATTTACTAAAGCATTTGAAACATAGACACATAAAAGGTTGTAAATAAAATGAGAATGCTTGGACTGGGGGAAAATGTGTGCAAGTGGGTAAGTAACTGGCTCACTGATAGAAAACAAAGGGTAGTAATTAACGGTACATACTCAGACTGGATCGCTGTTACTAGTGGGGTACCACAAGGGTCAGTATTGGGCCCTATCCTCTTTAACATTTTCATTAATGATCTTACACAGGGAATACACAGTAGAATATCGATCTTTGCAGACGATACTAAGCTCTGTAAAGTAATCAACACAATAGAGGATAATATGTTATTACAAAGGGATCTGGATAAGTTGGAGGCCTGGGCAGGGAAATGGCAGATGAGGTTTAACACTGATAAATTCAAGGTTATGCACATGGGGAAGAGAAATCCATTACATGATTACATGTTAAATGGAAAAACACTGGGTAAAAGTGACATGGAGAAGGACTTGGGAATCCTGGTGGACAGTAAACTTAATTGTAGCAGCCAGTGTCAGGCAGCAGCAGCCAAAGCAAATAGGATCATGGGGTGCATTAAAAGGGGCATAGATGCACATGATGAGAACATTATTCTCCATTATACAAGTTCACTGGTTAGACCACACATGGAATATTGTGTACATTTTTGGGCACCAGTGCACAGGAAAGACATTGTAGAGCTTGAACAGGTACAAAGGCGGGCAACAAAAATAATAAAAGGACTGGGTGGACTACAGTACACAGAAAGATTGGCAAGATTAGGGTTATTTAGTTTAGAGAAAAGAAGGCTTCGGGGGGACATAATAAATATGTTTAAATACATCAAAGGTCAATATAGAGATCTCTCTCAAGATTTATTTATACACAGGGCTGTATATAGAACAAGGGGGCATCCTTTACGTCTTGAGGAACGAAAGTTTCTACATAAACATAGAAAGGGATTCTTTACTGTAAGAGCAGTGAGACTATGGAATTCTCTGCCAGAGGGACTGGTCATGGTGAATTCAATAACCGAGTTCAAAAAGGGTTTGGATGATATAACAAGTTATAGTGACTAGGATTCAGGAGAGGGGTCATTGATCCAGGGATTTTTCTGATTGCCAGATTGGAGTCAGGAAGGAATTTTCCCTAAAATGAGGACAATTGGCTTCTACCTCATTGGGGGTTTTTGCCTTCCTCTGGATCAACACCTTAGCACAACAGGCTGAACTAGATGGACGACTTGTCTTTTTTTAGCCTTACAAACTATGAAACTATGAAACCTGTGTGCCCAAAATTCACTACACACCACTAAATGAGTTCGCTGAGGGGTGTTGAATCCAAAATGGTGTGACTTCTGATGCTTTGCAAATGCACCCACCTAAATCTGCATTCCAAAATCCAAATAGCGCTTCTGCCAAGTATATCCTGCCATGTGCCTAAACAGCAGTTTACATCGGTATTTAGGGTATTGTCAAACTTTGAAGAAATTGCATAACAAATTTTGGAGTGCTCTTTTCCAGGATTCCTTGTGAAAATAAAGCATTTTCAGCTAAAAGTGCAAATTATTGGAAAAAAAAATATTTTTAATTTTTACAGCCTAACACTAAAAATATTTGTGATACACCTGTGCAGTCAATATACTCACTACACCCCTGGATATATTCTATAAGGCAGGGGTGTCAAACTCAGGCTGGTGCGCCTGCAGTGTAATTATATTTGCCCCACAAGTAAGGGCCAGGCAGTATACAGAGGAGATGAGAAAAAAGCCAGAAGCTGTCATCAAACTGCTCTCACTCAGCCCCTGCCACCAGAATAAAACAGAGAAGGGATCACGTGTCAGGAGAAACAAATCAGGCAGTGGGACATTGATTAATAAGATAAGAGAAGCTCACAAAGATTCATCATTATATCGGATGGGAAGAAAAAACTTCATCAATTGTAGAAATTTTTTCCATAAATATCAAGCTTGGCCCATGACTTTGTCCAAGTTTTTTATTTTAGCCCACTATGCATTTGAGTTTGACACCCCTGCCTTAAGAGGTGTAGTTTCCAAAGTTTTAGCACCTTTAGGTGTCCACAAACTTAAATGGTGCATAGAAATATATTAATGAAAATGAGACCTACAATCAAGTAGGTGCGCCTCCTATTCTGAGGCTTGTGATTGGATCACATATAACCACATATGGGATATCTCTAAAAACAGCAAAATCAGTATAATCAATATTGAGTTGTGTGTCCCTAATAACATATATTGTGTTTCAAAAAATAATGGATACAAATTGAAAATCTACAACAACAGAAAAGTAAAATTTTGAAATTTAACCTCCATTTTGCTTCATTTCCTGTGAAACACCTAGAGGGTTAATACGCTTTGTAAATGCTGTTTTGAATACTCTATGGGGTTCAGTTTCTTAGATTGAGTCACTTATGGGAGAGTCTAACATATAGGCCCCTCAAAGCTCTGTCAGAACTCGACTGCTCCCTAAAAAAAAATCAGTATTGCTAATTTTTTTAAAAATGTGAAAAATTGCTATTAAATTTCTAAGCCCTCAACGGCCATAAACAATAAAAATACATGTAAAACATGATGCCAACATACAGTAGATGTGTGGTAGATGCATGGTAGATGCATGGTAGATGCTAGTTATGAACTATTTTGTGTGGTATACTGTAGATATCAGTCTTACACATAGAAATATTTGAACTTCAAAAATGACACAAATTCAAAATTCTAATGACGTTTTGATATTTTTCACAAATAATCAAGGAGTTTATGGACCAAAACTCATTACAAACTAAAAGCACAATGTGTCACGAGAAAACAATCTCTGAATTACATGGATAGGTAAAAGTGTCAAAAAGTTATTCCACATAAAGTGACAGATTTCAAAAATGGTGTAAACAAAAAAGCAATAGCCAGCTCACCACTCCATATGACCAAGGCTGCATGGATCCACGAGATACATGGAGAACAAATAGTAGAAATGGAGCAAAATCCAGCAATCCTTGTAAGGATAAAAAAGCTTCCTTATTTGAAAAATATTAAAAATTGTATCTAGTATATAACAAAAGTATCTAGTATACTTGAAAGAGGATTCTGTGACACAGGGTCTTGAGCCCCAGATTTATCTCTGCCTAGGAGTGCCACTGTTTCTGGGAATAAAAAAAAAACTGACTTTCTTTATTTTCATATAAGACTTTTAACTTGTTGACTTTTACCATTTTTTTCTGCATAACTTTGGCTCGTTATGTCGAGTATTTTGTTATTTGGCGCTATATAAATAAAGATTATTATTATTATTTTGGCTTAAATGAAAGCATATTATACCATCATGCGGTATGTTGGATATACAACAATTTTTTCTGCTTTTGGGGGGAGAAATAATAAGACAATATTATGTTATTTTGATGATGATGTTTAAATGTTAATAGCCATTTGATTTTTTATGGGTTTTTCAGACAATATAGCCAAAAAACTTTAATTATTTATCTACATTGTGTTTTCTGGTGAATGACTGTGACATTTTCAATCTTTTCCTCTAACTTTTATGAGTAATAAAGGGACATTTTACAAACAAAAAGTGTAAGTTTTTCACAGAATGCTTTATAAAACCTGATAATGTGTAGCATAACAGTTATAGAATGTGTGCTATGGAGGGGATTAGGTTAAAGGCACTAGTAGATTTTACATGTCTGCTGGAATTTCTTTTTAAGCTTTCTAGACGTATTCATGGGCGTAACCATAGCCATAGCAATTGATATGGGGCAAGGAGGGTTGAGGAGACCCCATTCAGGTAGGGAACAAGTGATGGCTTTCTGCTCTCCAGCACTACTATGTAGGTACATGTCGGTATTATTAATACTTTTAATTATTACTACTTATGCTGCTGTTTTAGTTTATTTTCATTAGGTTGTGGGACTCATCTAATTTTTTATGGAGCCCTATGAATTCTACTAATGGCCCTGGATACATCCATTATGATACTGTGAACTTCTACATTTTTGTTTTCTTATTTATCATTTTACATAAAGACTTAGGGCAACACGTATGAAGAGGTCAGTTTTAATGTTCTGGCATTAAATGCAGCAAAAGTGATTAGTCCACCTAATTTCCTCATGTATGGCGCGTCAAATGAACATGTTGGGTCCATTGTGCACCTGGTCTGACTCCTTTTTAATGTGCCAAAGATGTAGGAGAGTTCTGGGAGCGTGTTGCACCACATTCGTACTATTACACACATTTATGAATATAGAACAGCAAAACTAGGCACATTACTGCTCGAACAGGCAGACCTATTTCAATTTGGTCTGCCTGAGCCTGAGCAGTCGTAATGGGAATTTGATTTCCATTAGGGCAAAAAATGTCACTTTTTTCTCAACTTATGCCAGTAAAATAAAAAAGTAATTTATGATAATTATCAAACTATAGAAAATTAAATAATATAAATTTCATAATAAATTATACAATATAAAATTATATAAGATCCCAAAAATATAAAATGATCTCCTGTAAAATGTACCGTATATACTCGAGTATAAGCCGACCCGAGTATAAGCCAAGGCACCTACTTTTTCCCCAAATAACGGGGAAACTTATTGACTCGAGTATAAGCCTAGGGTAGAAAATGCAGTGGCTACTGGTAAATTTTAAAAATAAAAATGGATATCAATAAAATTACATAGGCAGTTTAATGTCCCCCATAGGCAATTATAGGCAGATATATGGCCCTATATGCAGGTATTGGCAGGTATATGTCCCAAAAGGCACGTATATGGCCCATAGGCATGTAATAGCAGTTATATGTCCCCATAAGCAGATTATAGCAGGTATATGGCCCCATACGCAGGTAATAGGCAGGTATATGGCCCCATAGGCAAATAGGCAGGTATATGGCCCATAGGCAGGTATAGGCAGGCTGTAGGCAGGTATAGGGCAGGCTGTAGGCAGGTATAGGCAGGTATAGGGCAGGTATATGGCCGGCTGTAGGCAGGTATAGGGCAGGTATAGGCAGCTGTAGACAAGTATAGGGCAGGTATAGGCAGCTGTAGGCAGGTCTAGGGCAGGTATAGGCAGCTGTAGGCAGGTATAGGCAGGTATAGGCAGCTGTAGGCAGGTATAGGCAGTATAGGCAGCTGTAGTCAGGTATAGGGCAGATATAAGGTCGGCTGTAGGCAGGTATAGGGCAGGTATAGGCAGCTGTAGGCAGGTATAGGACAGGTATAGGGCCAGCTGTAGGCAGGTATAGGGCAGGTATAGGCAGCTGTAGGCAGGTATAGGGCAGGTATAGGGCCGGCTGTAGACAGGTATAGGCAGCTGTAGGCAGGTATAGGGCAGGTATAGGGCCGGCTGTAGGCAGGTATAGGGCAGGTATAGGGCCGGCTGTAGGCAGGTATAGGGCAGGTATAGGCAGCTGTAGGCAGGTATAGGGCAGGTATAGGCAGCTGTAGGCAGGTATAGGGCAGGTATAGGCAGCTGTAGGCAGGTATAGGGCAGGTATAGGGCCGGCTGTAGGCAGGTATAGGGCAGGTATAGGCAGCTGTAGGCAGGTATAGGGCAGGTATAGGGCCGGCTGTAGGCAGGTATAGGCAGCTGTAGGCAGGTATAGGGCAGGTATAGGGCCGGCTGTAGGCAGGTATAGGGCAGGTATAGGGCCGGCTGTAGGCAGGTATAGGGCAGGTATAGGCAGCTGTGGGCATGTATAGGCAGGTATAGGCAGCTGTAGGCAGTTAGGGCAGGTATAGGCCGGCTGTAGGCATGTATAGGGCAGGTATTGGCAGCTGTAGGCAGGTATAGGGCAGGTATAGGGCCGGCTGTAGGCAGGTTTACGGCAGGTATAGGGCAGGTATAGGCAGCTGTAGGCAGGTATAGGGCAGGTATCGGGCCGGCTGTAGGCCGGTATAGGCAGTTGTAGGCAGGTATAGGGCAGGTATAGGGCCGGCTGTAGGCAGGTATAGAGCAGGTATAGGCAGGCTGTAGGCAATAATAGGCAAAATAAAAAAACAACCACGTACCTGGATCCCCGCTGCTCCGTCTTCCGGGCGCGCTCCTCGGTCTTCCCGGCACAGACTGGTGATGTCATCAGGCCACGCACGCAGCGTGATGACACACGCTGCCTGTGCCGGAAACTCTGGACAGCCGCAAGTCTGCAACTGCCCGGAGTCTACTGCGGAGCACGGAGCGCTCGCTCTCTTCCCTGCAGTGGTATCCCTTCACCTGTATGCGCTCCAGAGGAGTCGCATATAGGTAAAGGGATCGCAGACAGTGCCTGGGCCAGCGCAGCGCCCGGACACTGTGCGCTCCGGCATTCAGCTATATGTGCTCCCTGAGGAGCCGCATATAGCTGAAGCGTCCCTGTTGGCGCACAGGCCATCGCAGTGCCCGAGCGCCGACAGTGACTCGAGTATATGCCGAGTTTTTCAGCACATTTTTTGTGCTGCAAAATTTGGCTTATACTCGAGTATATACGGTATTTAAGATTTCTATAATCTAAAATTAATTTAAAATTAAATAATATAAATTAATTAAACCAATACAGCATCTACCATAAATCCCGTTCTCAATTGTGTATTTATGGAATTAACGTAGTATTATCAGTGATTACAAACACATCATAGGAGGCTAGAAATAAAACTAACGGTGTTAGAATAGCATGTCAGTGAATGTAAACTATGGTAGTGATCTTGCATGTTGCACCACAACTCTCAGCAAGATCTGTGATGTGCTGGCTATTACTGTATGTCAAATACACGTTTGGCGCATTACTAATTTGGCGCGCCAAACACAGATGTGAGGCACCTTGACCATTAGGTGCCATTTATGACCGCACATATACCACTTTCATATATGTAGGCACATTTTACATGGGAAAAAAGACGCCAAAAATTGTGTAAAGGTGCCAAGTTTCATACATGTCGTCCTAAAAGGTGACCTAAATAAATCAGCAAATCTTGCAGTGGTCTGAGACTCTGACATTATAATGTGCCTCATCAATAGTATAGGTAAATCACCTGTTTGAGATTATTGCACAAATATCCTTGTAAGCTTTATTGCATATATAGGCTGTATAAATTATGTATGAATATAAACAATTACTACAATGATACTATGTTTATCTGGCCCACACCATTCTATAGACCCAGGAAGGTCGTTTTGGGGGCACCTTCATCTTGTACTTCCTGTTCAGCCCCTATGGCTCAGGTAGCTACCCTTATACAGGTTTATTTCTAGTATATGTTCCCCTGAAATAAAGACCACTATGGATTTTTGGAATAATGGGCAACAAATGAGTATAATTTTGAAGATGGGATAATTTTTCTCCTGTTGCATCATATACTGTAGATGGTAAATATGACTCTGTATTAAAACGTGCTTGTTTTTGTAGGCTTGAAGAAGAAAAGAGAAAGTTATATGGATTACAAGAAGACTTGAATACATTTCGAACTTGGCTAGAAGATGCAGAGGAAATTGCTAACACACCAGCGGAACAAGGAAATGAGCATCAGCTAAATGAATTGCTAGAACAAGTAAAGGTAATGCAATTTATTCAAAAGGTTTTAAGTCTAGGTGTTGAATTGCCTGTTGTGAGCATTTTATGTAAATATCATACAAAGGTGCATTTATTCATTTAGCTAAAGGGCAGACATATTACATTGCTTCTTCTACTAACAAAAGATACAAGCATAAAAAATTGAATTTTAAACTAATCAAACCTTAATCATACACAGTAGTGTGGATCCACACTGGAGCTAGAATGTGTCCAGTATGAATTGCTGCAGTTATGGAAATGCTCTTGATTCTTAAACTGTTTATAACTAGTGTTGAGCGATTGCGTTGGCTATCGAGATCGAGCGATAGTTGATAGTCGGCCGCTATCGATAAGGTTTTTCGATAGTGAGCATCGATTATGAGCGATTACCATTAAAGTCTATGGGAGAGCAACAACACCTTCATTATTACACCCAAACAAGGCTGGAGAAGCTGAAATTAACATCCACAACAGTCAAATGGATACTGCTACATCTTAGGCAACACACTTAGGTTATATAAGTCACAGAAAAAAAGTCACAGACCATTCACTATCCTTGTCTTGTACCACAGCCTGACCCTTAAACCTGCATCACCCACAAATTAAAAAGTGCCAGAAGGCAGTATGATTTGAACCATCATGTTACTTGAACTGGACATTGAATATCCCTGTCCTGGAACGCAGCATGAGCCCCAAACCTGCATGACCCCAGATTTAAAAAGTGCCGCAAAAAGGAGTCTTTCAACCACCATTTTAGTTGAACTGGACACTAACTATATCTGTCCTGTACCGCAGAATGACCATTAAACCTGCATGACCCACAGTTTAAAAAGTGCCAGAAAAAGGAGTCTTTCAACCACCATTTTAGTTGAACTGGACATATACTGTCCCTGTCCTGGCCACAGTATGACCATTAAACCTGTCTGACCCCCAGATTACAAAGTGCCGGAAAAAGGAGTCTTTCAACCACCATTTTAGTTGAACTGGACATTGACTAGAACTGTCCTGTGCCACAGCATGACCCAGGGCCGGAGTTACAGTGGGTGCGTTGAGAGCCCAGGCTGGCGTCCGTCATCTATTAACACGCAGGTTAAAATGCCCTGATGACGCAGCAACAAAAACTGTCGTGCTGAAGCAGAGTGCGGAAGCGGAAGTGTGAGAACTCCAGCCTTCCTCAGTACACAGTCAAGACCTGGGTAGCGCTTGCCCCTCCGTATGAGTGCGGACCAATTGAGCTTCACTTGGAAATACTGGTGGTTAACGCTCCTGTTACACCCAGGTGCCCTTTTGCTTGGCATTCTTTTCTCATTTTACTCAACGTGCTGGAGGAAATTGTCTCTGTACTTTGTTCTCTGTCCGTGCTCCATACTCCATGTCCTCTGAATAACCTACATCTGGTCAAGTTTTCATGTACCTCCCTTGTACAATTCGGGGGAATTTTTTTACCAGGTATTTTGTACATGCAAGTTTTTTAGTAGTTTAATTCTAGAAAACACATTTTTAAAATAGGATGGAATCCCACCATGTCTTTGTTTCTCTTTTTTTCATTGTATTAAATGGGTTGTCTCAATACAGGGATTGATAGCTATGTTAAAGATCTTGCAAAAACAAGTCATTTTGCAATATGTGTCCATTATGTTTTCGTATGATACACGGTATTTTTTGCACCTTTCAATTCACCTGTGGTGAATATAGAATTGCCGTTTTAAGATTTACGTGGATGCTGCGTCAATGAACAATGCTGGGTGCGCAAAAGTCAAAAAACACGTAACTGTTATGTTTTGATATAATAAACGGTATTTTTTGCACCTTTCAATTCACCTGTGGTGAATATAGAATTGCTGTTTTAAGATTTACGTAGATGCTGCGTCAATGAACAATGCTGGGTGCGCAAAAGTCAAAAAACACGTAACTGTTATGTTTTGGTATAATAAACGATATTCTTTGCACCTTTCAATTCACCTGTGGTGAATATAGAATTGCTGTTTTAAGATTTACGTAGATTCTGCGTCAATGAACAATGCTGGGTGTGCAAAAGTCAAAAAACACTGGCTGCCAAAATTACAGGAAGCGGAGAAAAAGGCGCGATCTTAATAGATGATGCACAGATTTTAACCTTAATTATCGCATGATCTGGAAATTTCGATCACCATAAAAACCTTGCCGATTTCAACTTTGTCGATAAAAATCGCTCAACACTATTTATAACTTGTAACTGGAAAGTAAAATAAAACTTATGCTGAACATTTATTTAGAACTGTAAACCAATTTGGTTATTTTTTAAAATACTTTATTATATGATTGGAATCAGGGCGGGAACTATGCATTTTGATAAACGGCGACTCACCCTCACCATCAGAAAAATTCATATGCTTGGCTCCCTCCATAGACATGGTGCCTCTATGGATCTGTGTGAGGGCTCGCTTTTTGAGAACTGAAGTGTGGTTTTCGTTGACACCGCTTTCGGATACCTGCATATTTTGTAGCTAATTTTTGGGAAGGCAAAATAATATAAAGATGACAATTTTTTAAACATTTACATTTTTTTACTTGCAATTTCAGTCCCCATTAGATATTTGACCACTGCAGTGCACAGTATGCAGAGAATAGTATGCAGTTACAGCACTTTTATTTCACCCTGCCTCTTATCTCTGGCAAGGTGTAATAGAAGCACTAAGATGGCAAGCCTGGGTGCCTTCATTTTGCTCCTAATCGTCATGAACGCTGTCCAGTACACCACTGGAGTGCTGTTTGGAAGATGCAATGGAGGACACACTCTTTCATAAGAAGTTAAAGTAGTTAAACAGCTGGGATTAGAGTTATCTCTGGTCTTGGCCGTGAAAAGCAGGTGCTAACTATGACTAACAGCTGGCACCCATTGTGTACGAAGCAGGTTTAACACATGGGCCCGCTCAATAAAGCCTTGCACCCCCTACCTGACAGACAAAGGTAGACGTCTGTCATCCTGGCTCTGATTACAGCATATATCAAATATTTAAAATGGATAACCATTTAGCCACATTATTGTAGCTAACTGTGGCTGTCTTGCATATTCATAACTACTGTTGGATTTAAGACAATTAAACCTCCAAAAATATAAAAAGTAACATTTCTGTTTGCTCACTTGAACTTTTAAAAGCCAAAATGAAACTAAATTCAGACTAAAGGAAGCATAGGTTCTTCTATTGTATTGTAAAGAAAATATTTGAAATGTGTTTTGTGACCGATCATTGTGTATGAAGTGTGAACCTGTCTAAAGCCATGTAGTGATCAATCAGTTTCTTCTTAGCTACAAATGGGACACAAAGCCTTCCCCAGGGTCATAAAGAAATTTTGTTACATGCTATTGAAGATGGAGAAAGGCGACATTGAACTTCTGATTCATACAGTATAACCTCTTTGCATTGCCTACTGACCCCATGAACTTCTAAAGAAATTTCCAACAACCTTGGCTAGGCTGTTATCATGCCACTTCTGTAGCTCACTGTGGTCAATCTTAAAATGAAAATTGAAATATTTGTCCTTTACTAGGTACAGATCACGATGTGTCAGAGGCATGTTTGTATTAGAAGGCACATCGGATTTACTCCACACACCTATTATACAGTGTGTTTTATTTTTGTAGGTAAAGGTAGAAGAGCTTCTACCACAAAAGGAAGTTTTGAAACAATTAAATGAAACTGGAGGGACGGCAATAGAAAGTAGTACAATAGCTCCAGAAGAAAAGAGGAAAATCGAGGTTGGCCTCAAAGAGGCTAATCAACGTTGGATAAAGGTACATTTTAAATGTCAAGATATATCGAACATATGTGTTAGAACAAATAAACTTCCGATCCCACTATATACACTGTATATATAACATTAAGATTAAAATCTACAGATAAATATACATGGTAAAAATTGGTAAAAAATGGGGCACTTTTTTGGAGCTGTTGTATAAATGACATGTTTTATATTTCTATTCTGTGGGTCAGTACTATTATGATGATATTTTATTGTTTTATTTTATTTTTTATTTACTTTGCAGCACAAATTTTTTTGTATTTTTCTGTCTATGGACCTCTGTAAGGGCTCACTTCTTGTGGTTTTCATTGCCACCATTTTTGGATACCTGCATATTTTTAATAATTTTTATTCCAATTTTTAAGATTAAAAATGTGCCAATTAGGGGCTGGGCATTTTATTATGTTGTTTACCATACAGGATAAATAAGGTTATACAAGATCTATAGTCAGGGGCATTACTAGGGTCCTAAAACATCCGGGGCCCGGGCCCTTTGTGTTTTGCTCAGTAGGGCTGGGTTCACATGACATTTTTCACGCCACATTGTGAACTGCGGCATGATGTGTTTTTACAGAGAAAAACCTTCTGCTCCTGTCACTAATTTTCAGCATATTCCACCTAGAGTGACCCTATATCTATATACCAGCCTCAGCAGTCACAGCACAATGAAAATCACCAATGACAAATTTACTTTTTCAAAACCCCTCACCTCCGTATGACAGTGTAATACCCCTAAACAGTCACCAAAACATACACCTACACATGGAGCAAATCTACCAGACAAATGATTGTTACTAAAAACACTCCTACAAAACCAAGTCCCAAAACTATTACTACAAAGGACCAAATAATCCTGCCAGACCCTGACCAAACGCAATCCCCATATGCGACCATCAGCTGTACACAGGCTCTGATTACATATATTACCGCCATACAGGGACCATATAGTGGTAGATACTAGTTGTATGTAGATGCTCTGCAGAAATATAAGTGATTACACTGCAGTTACATTTAGTGACTCACCGGAGACATCATTTCTGATCAGTGTCGTTCACTTTCCCTTTTCTTCTCCATCCGGTTCACACCTTCATGCTGAGTTCTCCCGGCCAATACTCGTCCCTGCAGATTTGGACACAAATATCTTAGAATCCTCACATTTCCAGCAACTCCTTAATTATAGGTATATAAGTCCCCTCAGTTAGGTAGGTGTATAGGTCCCCTCAATTAGGCAGGTATATAGATATAGGGTCAATGTCAGGCAGGTATATAGATATAGGGCCACTCTCAAGCAGGTATATAGATATGGGGCCACAGGCAGGTATAGGGGGCCACAGGCAGGTATATGGGGCCAAATGCAGGTATAGCGGGCCACAGGCAGGTAATGGGGCACTGAGGCAGGTATATGGGGCCACAGGCAGGTATTGGGCACTGAGGCGTATATGGGCACTGAGCAGTATATAGGGGCACGAGGCAGTATAGGGCCACAGCATATAGGGGGCCACAGGCAGTATAGGAGGCCACAGGCAGTATAGGAGGCCACAGGCAGTATAGGGGCCACAGGCAGGTATAGGGGGCCACAGGCAGTATATGGGGCTGCAGGCAGTATAGGGGGCCACAGGCAGGTATAGGGGGCCACAGGCAGTATATGGGGCCACAGGCAGGTATAGGGGGCCACAGGCAGGTATAGGGGACCACAGGCAGGTATAGGGGACCACAGGCAGTATATGGGGCCGCAGGCAGGTATAGGGGGCCACAGGCAGGTATAGGGGGCCACAGGCAGTATATAGGGCCACACAGGCAGTATATAGGGCCACACAGGCAGTATATAGGGGCACCGAGGCAGGTAAACACTATAAAAATAACAACATTAATACTCACCTTAGCATCCCCACCGAGCGCGCTCTGTCCTCTTCAGCCCGCGCTCCTCCCGCAGCTCCTCAGGCGCACAGCCTGTAACGCGCTGTGCGCCCGAGGACAGGCAGCGGCGTGATGAGGTCATCACTGGGCGCCGCTGCCCGCGGAGCCGCCCGGGGCCACGCCGGGTCCCCAGCGCAAAGCGGCCCCGGCGCGGCCCCGCTGTGTCGGACCCGGAGACGGTCCGACACTGTCTGCTGGGCAGGGAGCGCTCGCTCTCTGCTCCGCAGAAGCCTGCAGTTGTATGTACGTCCAGCGGACGCACATGTAGCTGCAGGGCCAGTCTGTGCTCCAGGCCCGGAGCCCGGGAGGTTCGGGGCATAGGGGGTTTTATTCGGGGCCCGAGCCCCGGACAAAACAGCCTAGCGACGCCCCTGTCTATAGTAATAGAACAGACGTTTACAGATGCAGTGTTATCAATTATGTCTAATTTTATATTGTTTTTCTTTTTTTATTTGTACAATAGGAAAAGTTGTTTTTAAAACTATATTTTTTTTTATATTTTCATTTTTTTTACTTGTCATTTTAGTCCTTCAGGTTATTTTACTAATAGGGAGCATGAACACTTGCACACTATCCTGTAACACTAATACAAAGAAGCATAGTGTCTAACAGGGTGTAAAGGGGCAGTGAGAGGTATAGGTCGAAACCAGAAGTTTACATACACTATGCATGTTTTTCTCACTATCTGACATGAAATCAGAATAAACCTTACCTGTTTTGCCAAATGCCAGCATAAGGAGAGAGAGAATTTTTAAGGCATTTTATTACTTTCTGCACAATCAAAAGTTTACATACACTAGGATTACTATGCTTTTAAACAATTTGGGACAGCCCATATGATGATGTCATGTCTTTGGAAGCTTTGGCAACATCTGAGTTAATCACAGTGGATGTATTTTTTTATGCACACAAGAAACACACTGCTTATCTGTGTAACATCATGGGAAAGTCTAAAGAAATCAGCCAAGGAAGAGAACTGTGGACTTGCACAAGTCTGGATCCTCCTTGGGTGCAATTTCCAGGTACCTGAAGGTGCCTCATTCATCTATACAAACAATTATGCGCAAGTACAAACAAGATGGGAATGTCCAGCCATCATACCACTCAAGAAGGAGATGGGTTCTGTTTCTCAGAGAGGAACATGCTTTTGTCTGACCTGTGCATATTAATCCAAGAAGAAAAGCAAAAGACCTTGTGAAGATGCTGATGGAAGCTCGTACGATTATCCACAGTGAAACGAGTACTATATCAACATGGGCTGAAAGGCCACTTTGTCAGGAAGAAACCATTACTCCAAAAGAAACATATAAAAGCCAGATTCATGTTTGCAAATGCACACAGGAACAAAGACCTACATTTTTGGAGACATGTCCTGTGGTCTGTCGAAACTAAAATTGAACTATTTGGCCATAATGATCATCGTTAACTTTTGAGGAAACAGGGAGAAGCTTGGAAGCCTAAGAATACCATCTCAACTGTGAAACATGGTGGTGGCAGCATCATGTTGTGAAGTTGTTTTGCTGCAGGAGAGACTGGTGCACTTCACAAAATAGGAGGAAAGAAGAGGAAAGAAGGTTATGTGATGATACTGAAGCAACATCTCAGCCAGGAAGTTAAAGCTTGAGTGGAAATGGGTCTTCCAAATGGACAATGACCCAAAGCATACTGCCAAACTGGTTACAAAGTGGCTTAAGGATAATCAAGTCAATGTTTTGGAAAGACCATCACAAAGCCCTGATCTCAATCCTATTGAACATTTAAGGGTAAAGCTGAGAAGGCAGGTCGAGCAAGGTGACCTACAAACTTGGCTCAGCTACACCAGTTCTGTCAGGACAAATGCGTGAAAATTCCTACCAACTATTATGAGAAGCTTGTGGAAGGACATCCAAAATGTTTGACCCAAGCCATACAGCTTAAGGGCAATGCTACCAAATGAAATATATGTAAATTTTTGACTTTGTAGAAAGTAATAAAAATGCCTTAAAAATTCTCTCTCATATTCTGGTATTTGGCAAATATGAATAACTTTGGTAATCCTAATTGAAAAACATGCATATGTGTCTTTTTATATAGTGTATGTAAACTTCCTCTCTTTCCTCCCCTCTCTCTCTCTCTCTCATATATATATATTATATATTATATATATATATATATATATATATATATATATACACACACAATTTGGCTGCGCTAGAGCTGCAGTATTTTGCACCTAGAGGTGGTCTTGCAAAGTATTGGCTCAGGGGGCTGCAGTCAAGTGTGGGGCATAGTCAGCTGGCATTAACCAAGAGGTTGTTTTTTTGTCTCTTTCTTTCTTTCTTTTCTTTTCTTTCTTCTTTCTTTTTCTTTTTTCTTTCTTTCTTTCTTTCTTTCTTTCGTTCTTTCTTTCTTTCTTTCTTTCCTTCTTGCTTTCTCCCAGCAGTAAGTCTTCCCATTTAATTTTCCCATATTAAAATATATTGAATGTGCAGTCTGTATGTGATTAAGTATATGATGCAATGTATTGTTTTTCCTTAATTAGACCATATACTAGATGCATATGTGGAGGTGCATAAGATGTTTAAGGAAGTGATTGGATTGTATGACATACAAGCCAAATTGTTTCCTTTAATGCCACAAGTAGGGACAGACAGACAAAATGCTGCACTATAAAGGTCAGTGTTGTACCATACTATGAACTTGCAAGCAGGAAAACGAAAATTCAGTTGTATTTAAATTGACCCATTACTTGTAATATATATATAAATATATATATATATATATATATATATATTAAATATATATATATATATAGTGACAGGGCAACTACGGGTAGTTGCATTTTTCCCGCCACTAAGTGGAGCTTTACAGAAGATCCACAAGCAACACCGCCCACCAAGGGTACCTGGCCTTGGTGGGATAAGAGCCATCCATTTATGCTGTCAGTCCCCCAGTATGCGGTTGGTAGTCGTCTATAGCCATTTCTGGGTCGGCTCTTTATTGGAGTAGGCAATGGTTGGGTGGGTGTCTACTCCCCGTGCTCCAGCACATGTTTTTGGCATGGCCCGGGAGGCCAAACAAAAGCCTGCTGTTTCCATGAATCAGAGGGCGGTTTTTCTGCTACCTGCAATATTGAATAGCAAAGGAGCTAGAGAGAGGCTCTGGCCCGAGTAGGCTTAAAAGAAGCCGGAATCCAGTGGGAGTAAGGTGTTGGTGGTGCTCGGCGATAGGCCGGGGCATTGTAGAGAGGGTCTCTACTGGTGTAATAGTTAGTGGCTAGACGGTTGAGAGTTTATTTTTGTATGCTTTGGTACGTTTACCCTATGGGGACAATAAAGCTGGCTGAAACCAGATTTGAAGTCAATTTGTGCCATTCCGCTTACCAAAGCGGCGATCCGCAGAGCTGAAAACCCCTTGAGACTGTCCAAGATGGTGGCTGGACAAGTGTGAGTCTTACAATTGGTGGATGATGCCGTGGGCAAGATTGGTACAGCTTGCATAGGATGTAATGCATGGAAAAAATGCATAAAGTTGCTGCAGCAACATTTAAAAGGCCGGTGGCCTAATTGTAAAAGCGGTGCTTAAAAAGACTGTGTGGTTAAAAAGACTGTTTTTGCTGCTACTGGAATTTTTAATTTTTTTTTGTTTGAAAATGGAGGAACTCCTTCCCAGCTGAAACGTCAATAAAGGAGTCTGAGCGGCTGACTGCCACCATGCGGGAGAAAATAAAGGCTCCAGGCACAGCAAAAGACCGAGAGAGAGGCTGTGTCACCAAGGGGATTGCACAGGATGATGTGAGAGCCCGACATCTGTACAGAGGGCAATGTGGAAGATGAACCGCAGAGGAAGATGTGAGGCCCTTCCTCGCTGCGTTTGAGCAGGTGGCAGTAAGCGAAAGGCTACCTTCAGAGCAGTGGGCAATGTCCTGGCGCCCTATCTAACGGGCAGAACCCAGGGGGTGTACTGTGATTTGTCTGGCAAGACACAAAGACTACCCCAAACTGAAGATGGGAATTTGGCCAGTCTGGGTTAACAAGACTTTTTTTGGTGCAGAGGATGCAAAGCCAGAAGTGGGGAGGGCCGTTGCTACGGGCTATCAACCTGACGACTGCTTGAGCAGATGTCCTGTGACCAGGAGGCCGTGTCGTCCACCAAAGGAGTCCACTTCAGGAGACATGGAGTTAATGAGGGAACTACGTGCTGCCGTTGCCATAGGCAACCACGGTCATCAGCAGGAGCCTATTACCACCATCCAGCAGAGGGAGCCGTGCTGGAGGTGCCACAGAGTGGAGAGTTGTGCTCCTGACTGCCTCCTCCGGAGGAGGACGAGAGGTCACAGCTGCAAGTGCGGAGTTCCAGCTGGATGAAGCACCACCCCATGGCTGTTGAGACCAGTCAGCAGGAGAGTTCCAGAGCGAACCCAGACACCATTCCCGTGTGGAGACTCGTCACAGACCTGGTAAGACTGCTCCAGTGGGGATTGTTACGTTCTGTGGGACTGTAGGTCATGTGCATGACCTATGTGAGGACTTGGCTGGGCTAAATGGAGGCCCAGACATGCAGCCTGAACAGGAGAAGGGGGCGGATAGCAGAATGACTGTAAACTGTGGACAGTGCCTTAAAAGCTGTATTCCCTGTGGGAAATGATGATGCTTTTACCTCATGTCTTATAAGGTTCTGCCTGTGAAACCATGATCCGGCCACACAGCCTGAGCAGGGGGGTGTTGGCTGTGTGACAGAGTTAGCTGCAGTAATGGCCAAGTGTGTGAAATAGCTGCTAAAGCAGGAGCAGGGTGTAGCTCAGGAGCGGCACTGTGTGAAGAAAATGCAATGTTGAACAGGCTGCTGCAAAACAGAGCAGCGAGGGGATTAGCTCTAGCTGCCCCCAAGGTCAGAGGAGAGAGCAGCCCAAGTAGCACAGGTGACATGTGTCCTGTGAGGAATAGCCAGCAGTTATGTTCTGATCCTGTTGGTCCCAGAGAGATGTTTGCATATTCTGATGGGAACTCTGCAAGTGTGTGGCCTGAAAGAGAAACGGCCTCACATGAGGTGATTGCCCTGGTGCTGTGTATGAGGGTGATAATACGTTTGGAAAAAAAATGTGTGCCAAGGCAGATTCGGTGTGCAGTCCTGAGTAGTGTATCTGTCATGGAGATCCAGAGTGTGACACTTTAGAGGGTGAAGAGAAAAGGCATGCTGTGACTTGTAGTTGCCCAGATGATAAAGAGGAGCCGGGGTCTGAGGCAAAGGATAAATCTTTCCTGCAAGATATGGAAGAAAATAGTAAAGATGAGTTATGTCCTGTGCTGTGGGAGGACTTATACGTGGCTGCTTTGTCCAGTCAGATCTCTGCTGCCCCTACTGGTGGTGAGAAGGTGACTGAATTACCTAATGTGAACACAGCCAGTTTGGTTGAGTTGGAGACCCAGAAGAAGGTTAGTCTGGCTGCCCTTGAGGGTGAGCAAGTTACAGGAGTGACCCAGATAGAAACAGAGGGTTCTCTCTTAGAGATAGCTGTGGGGAATGAGAAGGAAACGTCTCCACATATTGCTGCCAAGGGTCTGCTGATAAACGGAGCAGGTGAAAGCTGTGCACAGGGGAAGGTGTCCGCTGATATCGGTGAGGAAGAGAAGTTAGGGTCTCATTATGATCCTGCAGACCAACAGGTAGTAGGTTTGGTCTCAGGTGCGCCCCCTTGAGGCTCTGGTGGATAGTAACCTTGAGAGGGGTGCTGTCATTACTGCCTCTGGGGAAGCTAGTGTGGTTGTAGGATCCAACCAAGGGTCTTTTGCTTATAGGAGACCCGAATTAGTGAAGACACTGCCCAGTGGGCACAATGCCAAGGTACCCTGTGTGTGGGAGAAGGCTACAAGGCATGATAGTGCTGGTGTTGGAGTTATCAGGAGTACTCCTGTGAATGTCAGCATGTGGGCTGAAGGTGGTGACATCCTTGCAGCAGATCGTGCATACGTTGTGCCACCAGTAGTAAGTGGCAGTAAACTGTCTGTGGCCAGTTATGAGGTGAGCGCATGGTATGAGCCCATGGCTGAGCTGTTTTTGGAAAATTTAGTCTCTGGCCCTGATGATGTAGTGGGGATGTTGCCCGTAGCAACAGGTACCAAGGAGGAAAAGGGAAATGTGGAATGTATGGATGACTCTGATGCTGTCCAGCAGAAATCAGGAGGTATGTCTCTGGGCTTATGGAACAGGTGGGGGAAAAGGGATTTCCCAGAGAAAAGTGGCGTGCTTCCCCAGAGAAAGCAAGTGCAATATAAGCTGTGTGAGTCAGATTCCCTCTGTTGGAGTTTTGATCCTGGAGGAAGGTTGTGCGAGGTGAAAAAGACCTACGACCTTATTCAGAGGGGGAGGGTATGTGACAGGGCAACTACAGGTAGTTGCATGTTTCTGCCACTCAGTGGAGCTTTACAGAAGATCCACAAGCAACACGCCACCAAGGGTACCTGGCCTTGGTGGGATAAGAGCCATCCATTTATGCTGTCAGTCACAGTATGCGGTTGGCAGCCGTCTATAGCCATTTCTGGGTCGGCTCTTATTGGGAGTAGGCAATGTGTTGGGTGGGTGTCTACTCCCCGTGCTCCAGCACATGTTTTTGGCATGGCCCTGGAGGCCTACAAAAGCCTGCTGCTCCAGGTAATCAGGGAGCGTGTTCTGCTACCTGCAGTATTGAGTAGCAAAGGAGCTAGAGAGAGGCTCTGGCCCCAGTAGGCTTAAGAGAAGCCGGAATCCAGTGGGAGTAAGGTGTTGGTGGTGCTCGGCGATAGGCCGGGGCCATTGGTAGAGAGGGTCTCTACTGGTGTATAGTTAGTGGCTAGACGGCCGAGAGTTTATTTTTGTATGCTTTGTATGTTTACCCTATGTTGGACAATAAAGCTGGCTGAAACCAGATTTGAAGTCAATTTGTGCCATTCCGCTTACCAAAGCGGCGATCCGCAGAGCTGAAAACCCCTTGAGACTGTCCAAGATGGTGGCAGGACAAGTGTGAGTCTTACTATATATAATATATATATATATATATATATATATATATATATATATATATATATATATACACTCACCGGCCACTTTATTACGTACACCTGTCCAACTGCTCGTTAACACTTAATTTCTAATCAGCCAATCACATGGCGGCAACTCAGTGCATTTAGGCATGTAGACATGGTCAAGACAATCTCCTGCAGTTCAAACCGAGCATCAGTATGAAGAAGAAAGGTGATTTGAGTGCCTTTGAACGTGGCCTGGTTGTTGGTGCCAGAAGGGCTGGTCTGAGTATTTCACCCGTTACAACCAAGGTAGGCAGAAGAGCATCTCTGAACGCACAGTACGGCGAACTTTGAGGCAGATGGGCTACAGCAGCAGAAGACCACACCGGGAGCCACTCCTTTCAGCTAAGAACAGGAAACTGAGGCTCCAATTTGCCCAAGCTCATCGAAATTGGACAGTAGAAGATTGGAAAAACGTTGCCTGGTCTGATGAGTCTCGATTTCTGCTGCGACATTCGGATGGTAGGGTCAGAATTTGGCGTCAACAACATGAAAGCATGGATCCATCCTGCCTTGTATCAACGGTTCAGGCTGGTGGTGGTGGTGTCATGGTGTAGGGAATATTTTCTTGGCACTCTTTGGGCCCCTTGGTACCAATTGAGCATCGTTGCAACACCTTGTTGAATCTATGCCACGAAGAATTGAGGCAGTTCTGAAGGCAAAAGGGGGTCCAACCCGTTACTAGCATGGTGTACCTAATAAAGTGGCCGGTGAGTGTATATATATATATATATTTATATATATATATATATATATATATGTATATATATATATATATGTATATATATATATGTATATATATATATACACTCACTATATATATATATATATCACATACAGACTATACATCCCATATATTTAGTATGGGAAAATTAAATGTGAAGACTTACTACGGGGAGAAATAAAGTAAGGGAAAGGAAAGGAAAGTGCCAGGTGACTGTACACAGTCTTAACATGCAGCCTTCCCTGAGCCAATACTTTGTGAAAAAAGAAAATAAGATAATACTATCCTAGACGGCACATTAAATTAAAAATTAACTTTTATTTAAAGATATTTAAAAAACGTATTAATTCAGATTGTATACGAACCGCTCGCAATAGCCTCCTATGTATGAGGGCGGTAGCGCTAAATGATTCTATACATAAGGGGATGGTTATAGAGGCCGGGAAATATCCAAAAAGGGGTAACCAAAGGTTCTGACCCTATAAAGCCCTATGCAGGCTAAGAATTCCCTAGCCTAATAACGGAAAATAACGCCCTGATAAGGACGATCCCGTCAGGAACCTACCCCTACAAAAAACAAGCCCTACAATGCCCTAGTATGTCACAGCATTATAATAATGAAATAAGTATCTTACTTCAAGAGAAAAAGTCCCAACATGTTTCGGTGCCTACCCGGACCACTTCAGGGGACAATGATTGGTAGGCTAGAAAAAGAAGCAAGATAACCAAATGACATAAATCAATATAAACATTTCCCAAGAAAATGTGTTCACAAAACAGACTTAATCAAAAGCACTCAAGAGACATAAACCAAGAACAAAACTCACCGACAGTAGATGGTATTCAGAGGTGGTAACAGGACTAGAGCATATGGCTCACGGCGTCCGGATACAGCTATGGTGTGCCGTATATAAAGTGCTTTTCCAATCCAGACTATATACAAATCATGTTAATTGCCCGCCCAATCAGGACGCTAGTGTCTCATATTCCTACCACCAATAGGTCCTTTCAGGCTGAGGCTTGAACCGCACAATGCGGCGTCACTATGTGTTGACCGGAAGTGACGTACGCAATGTGTGGAACGAGGCTAGAGACGCACGCTAATAGAATAGATGAGTACCATGACGCTCCAAATGCGGAAGTGACGTATCGGAGCGCCGAGGGGCATACATGATACAAATATGCCCATTAATTAGGGATACCACCGTCCAAGCCGCCCTGTACAGGTCAGGTGAAAACGGGATATACGTTATTAGGATTTTAGAAAATATAAAGCTGTAATGTCGGATCGCCACTGTTAGCCACTGTTAGTGGCTGATGAACAGGCTAGTATCCACAAACCATGGAGAAAAAATAAACATAGAAATATATGGTGTTGAGACAAGGGAATTTCGCACGTCACTTCCGGTTAACACATAGTGACGCCACATTGTGCGGTTCAAGCCTCAGCCTGAAAGGACTTATTGGTGGTAGGAATATGAGACACTATTGTCCTGATTGGGCGGGCAATTAACATGATTTGTATATAGTCTGGATTGGAAAAGCACTTTACATACGGCACACCATAGCTGTATCCGGACGCCGTGAGCCATATGCTCTAGTCCTGTTACCACCTCTGAATACCATCTACTGTCGGTGAGTTTTGTTCTTGGTTTATGTCTCTTGAGCTTTTGATTAAGTCTGTTTTTGTGAACACATTTTCTTGGGAAATGTTTATATTGATTTATGTCATTTGGTTATCTTGCTTCTTTTTCTAGCCTACCAATCATTGTCCCCTGAAGTGGTCCGGGTAGGCACCGAAACATGTTGGGACTTTTTCTCTTGAAGTAAGATACTTATTTCATTATTATAATGCTGTGAAATACTAGGGCATTGTAGGGCTTGTTTTTTGTAGGGGTAGGTTCCTGACGGGATCGTCCTTATCAGGGTGTTATTTTCCGTTATTAGGCTAGGGAATTTTTAGCCTGCATAGGGCTTTATAGGGTCAGAATCTTTGGTTACCCCTTTTTGGATATTTCCCGGCCTCTATAACCATCCCCTTATGTATAGAATCATTTAGCGCTACCGCCCTCATACATAGGAGGCTATTGCGAGCGGTTCGTATACAATCTGAATTAATACGTTTTTTAAATATCTTTAAATAAAAGTTAATTTTTAATTTAATGTGCCGTCTAGGATAGTATTATCTTATTTTCTTTTTTAAATTTACTGGCGCCTAGGCTACACTTACCCCCAGTGTTAATATCAGAGAGGGATCTTTCTTTTTCTTCTTCTTTACCAATACTTTGTGAGACCACTTTTAGGTGCAGTGACAGCTGTAAGTCTGTTGGGGGATGTCTCTACCAGCTTTACTCATTTATAGACTGGAACTTTTGCCCATTCTTCATTGCAAAATACTGTAGCTCTAGCTCAGTCAGATTGGTTTGGGGAACGTTTGTGAAAATAAATTTTCAAGTCCTGTCACAGATTCTCAATAAGATTTAGGACTTTAACTGGGCCATTTTAACATATCAATATGCTTTAATGTAAATAATTCCATTGTAGCTTTGGCTGTTTGGGTCGTTGTTCTGCTGGAAGGTGAACCTGCTCCGTAGTCTTGAATCTTTTGCAGCCTCTAACAGTTCCTCCCATCTAAATTAACAATTCAATAAAAAAGTTCAGTTACATGTTAATCATTTTGCCACTGCATGGATATCTATACCTTGGTCATCACTAGCTATAAATATCATCATACACCAATCAAACACCAGTTACCGGCTTGCAGAGATAAGCCTGTTGTGGAACTTACTTTCTCGGCCATGTCAATTTCATAGAAATGATCATCTATGCATGGCCGTGTTCCCTTGCCAAATTGAGCTTCATCTATGTTCACTGCGCATGCCCATACTTTTAATAAAAATTCTTAGAGCAGAAGAATAATCTATTTATTGCAGTATTGCAGTTATCGGTATTAAGTAATCTACTAGTAAGCAAAATTAAGACTATTTACTTACCATACTATCATATTACATGATTATCTAAAGGCAAAATAGATTTTATTTAAATATATCATAATACAGGGGACTGAATAGATATGCATGCCACACTTTTCATTTTTTTGATTTGCAAAACTTTTGAAAAGAACATATAATTTTCTATAACATAAAATCTGAATAAAGTACATTTAAGTTTAGGGCTGTGATGTTTAAAAATGAGGAACAGTTCAAGGGATATGAATACTTTTTCAACCCACTGTACTTCAACTGGAGTACCATGACATTCTTTGATAGATTGATAGATAGTTAGATAGTTAGATAGATAGATAGATAGATAGATAGATAGATAGATAGATGGATAAATTTATGCTGTATTTGAAATGGTAAATGTCTCAAGGTATACATCATAATTAACATGTTTGTCTATTGAAAACCTCATACTGCAGAATAAGTTCCAATTGAATAGAAATAACATTGAGAGTCTTTTTCCCTATTTTCTGCATAAAAGGATGTGACAGTAGCAATAGAGGAAGGAAGAAGAGATAAAGTTATATGAGCTAGTAGACTTACAAAAATACTAACCAGTGACTGGGCTGGAGCTCTACTCTATCTGCGTCATAGCCGACAATTATATCAATTTCCTGAAAATGTGTTTAGAAGTAGAAGTCATAAGCGGAAATGGCTGAGGTTTGAAGGGAAAGGCTTCAGAAAGATATTTTACATTAATATATGTGCACAGTGAGGCTTTAGTTTTTACTTGTGGCACACTTTGTCATAATATAGTGCACTTTGTAGCACTTTGTAACTGCTTTGTAGGAAGGTCATAGCTGCAAAGAAATATAAACGAAGAATCAACACATAATATGTGTAAGACCATGTCTACACAGCACTGGTTTCTGGTCGGATTTTCTGAATCCGACTGTAACCAGTACCCCATAGACCACAACAGAAAATAAGAACTGTACACAGCACGAATTTTCTATTGTCAGATTTCTAAAATGTCGACCCCCACCGGAATATTGAACATGTTCAATCTGCCGGTTGATCCTAGTACACTTCAATGTACTAGAAAATCCAAAAACCAACCGGGGTTTTTCTTTTGTGCAAACCCGCACCAAAAACTATGGTACGGCGATGTTAAAATGCTGTTGCATTTTCTATGGCATTTTATCATTTGCGGTGTAGACATGGCCTAAGGCTTCTTGTAAGGCTGATGCAGATTGTAGTCTATAGGATTTGTGTGCTTGTTAGACAGGAGCATACCTCTATTCATGAAAACTTGAGACTTTATTTAACATTTACATAATGGAAACCCCAGTGCGCATAAGTGTTAGTACCAATGGTGCCTTTGCTTCCCTATTCTACTAAATGCTGAGCAAATTTTACAGTACAGTAAAAATCCATGTGATGGATCTGAGCTAATGGGCATTTTCTAAAGTTATACGGTTATGTCCTGCGGGTTATTTCTGGTAAACAGTTTTTTACTTGCTATAGGCAATTCAATTACTGTTAAAGTAACAGTCTTATTTTTTACCTCTTAAAAAATTAATCAGAATGACTTCTTGTCTAGAAGGACAATTCACTAATGTCAACTTCCAAGGTTTATCTACTTGACTAATGATTGCTCTGTAATTACTTCTTAACTCTAGAACAGACTTAGGGTAACAACTTTATTTTTCTCAACTAAATAATAAATTTAAGTGGCTCCAAAAGAAGCTTTGACATCACATGTTCAATGAAATTATAATTGGACTGCAATCAGCTTTAGCCCAAGTTTGTTATCTTCAATCATCTTTGAAGATTATGTTGTTACAGAAATACTCTTTGAACATAACTTAATATAATCATCAATAGATTGTTTTAGTAAACATGTTCAAAGTATTTACAGAAAGGAAAATGACCCAGCGCACATACTTTATAATAATTTAGTTAAAAATAATGGTCCTTTTAATCTATTGGTTATCATTTCATTTAAAGAGGACCTGTGACCTCTCCTGACATGTCTTTTTTAGTAAATACTTGGGTTTGCTGAAAATAGCAATTCATGAGTATCGTCTCATGTAACTGTGTTCTACTGTTTTTCTGTTTTCCCTCCCCCACCCCCGAAGGTTATTACTGGATCAGTCAGCTGGGTGTTCCAGGGTTAGAAGGTGTGTCTGTGCACACAGTTACTCTTCCACCACTGATTGGACAGTGTTAGACTGTGTAGGGACACATCCCCTTTTGGCAACACCCAGCTGACAGCAATAACCACACAAAACAGAGTTGTAAAAGTAGAGGTTTCATATTTTTTTATTTTATGGAAACACTCATGTTTACTAAAACAGTCATGTCAGGAATGGTCACAGGTCCTCTGTAACTAATGTAGAGACTGATTTAAGGTGTCTCTGGTAGTAATAGAACCATACCATAGTCAATCATAGGTACAAACCTAATAATATCTATTATACCAGGCTAATAAATATAATGTGATGTTATAATTAGCAGTAGTCTGTAGTGGTCTTCAAAAAAATATTTTCCCACAAGAGCAGCAGTAAAGTTCTGTAAAGAATGTCAGAAAACATCAAGGGCAAGGCTGATGGTCATCAACAATGAGGCATTTGCTAAATAAACAACACACACAGGTCAACAGGCTAGATCAAAGCAGACAACATAATTCAAAGGTCAATAATTAGGGCATGTAACCTGGATTAACATGTAGCAATTTTTTTAATCACTGGATGGACAATTGTTGATTTGAAATATAGTTATGAGTATCTGACATACATTTCCATGAACACAATCTTTGTTTTTATGCTGCTCTCTTTGAACTCACATGTTCAATTTAGCAAAATATATACTGCAGATGTAAATGGGGAACAGGTAAAATTTATCTGTATTACTAACAATGACTAAAATTAGAAACTTGAAAGTCTAAGGGAGACATGTATGATCACCCTTTTCTGGAGTAAAATGCGCCTAATTGAGCAGTCTACGATGTCTAATGCGCCTAACGACTGTGTTAGTTGCCTTGTTCTTAAGACACTTTTTAATGCAGCTAACATGAGGGAGCGTTCTGGGAGCGTTCTGGGGGCGCCGCACTACACTCATATTATTAGACATATATGAATGTGGTTCGGCAAAACTAGGTGCATTACTACTTGAACAGGCAGACTTATTTCAATGTGGTCTGCCTGAGTCTGAGGAGTCGAACTGGAGCTAGATTTGCTGTTAGGGAAAAAAGTGTCCGACATTACTCAACTTACACCAGTACAATAATAAAAAGTGATTTATTATAATTATCAAAGTGTATAAAATGAAATTATTTAAATTTAATGAAAATGTGATCATATAAAATTAACCCCTTAAAGACCCTGAATGTATGAGTATGTCCCAGGGTTGCTAAGGGGCTTTGCAGGGGGATCACTCCGTGACCTGCCCGCACAGCTGCCGGGTGCTAGCGGCTGATTGCAGCTAACACCCGGCCGGTACAGCGCGAGCAGGCAGCGTCGTCCGCACTGTTTAACCCCTTAGACGCCACGGGCAAGATTGCCATGGCGTCTAAATGAATGAAGATCATTTCGATGCCGTGCACCGATCTTCAGGGCGATCGTCATCGCCGCAGCATTACTGCAGGAAAAAAAATCCAAATGCCAAAATTGCGTTTTTTGGTAATTTTACGTCACTTAAAAAATGGAATAAAAAGGATAAAAAAAAATTGCATGCATTCCAAACTGTTAGCAATAAAAAGTACACTTCAGCCTACAAAAAATGCACCCTCACTGACGTCCATAGGTGTTAATGCAAAAAGTTATTGGTCGCACAAAATGGCATCGCGGCGCAAATGTCAAAAATTTAAAATGTTTGGAATTTCGTTACGCCACCAAATCATAACGGACACCCCACATGTTTGAGATTGCCAGATGTGTATCAACCTGTAGAAGACAGATAACACATTATATTTAACGAAGATTGAACGCCATAAAAGCAAAACACCCACAAACATTTGTCCCACTTGGAATTTTTTTGCGGTTTCCCAATATATTCTATAGTACAGAGAATAACACCATTAGATAGTACATCTTGTCCCACAAAATAAAAGCCATTATATGTCTAGGTAGGTGGAAAAATAAAAAAGTTATCGCTCTGGTAAGGCGAGGAGGAAAAAACGAACGTGTCAAAAAAAAGAAAAATGCCGGGTCCTTAAGGGGTTAATATAAAAATATATAATAACTCAAAAATTTAAAAAATATCTCCTATAAAATGTATTTAAAATTAATAGAATCTAAAACTAATTTTATGTTAAATAACCCACTGATTATATTGTTCAGATTTTTATATTTAAAATTTTTACTACATTAAATTTTAAATGTATTTTTACTACTCTCAACCTGTATTCTACATACAGTTAGAGCCAGCACAGCACAGGTCTTGCTGGGACCTGTGGTCCACCAAGAAAGATCACTACCATAGTTTCTATTCACTGACATGATATTCTAATGACTTTTCTTTTATTTCCAGCCTATCTATAGCCTTTATATATGTTGGGCGCACTACTTAAGCACCTAAGTTCCGTAATGCACCTAACACATAGGCGAGGCGCGTCGAACTTTAGACACCATTTATGAACGCTAAAAAAAACACTTTCATACATTCAGGCACATTATACACTGAAAAACGATGAGAAAATGAACTTTGATGCATCTAGTTTCATACATGTCTAACTAAGTGTGATAAAAAGTGTGGTGTGAAAAAGTATTTGTCCCTTCCTAAGAAAACTTATAAAATGGTAATGCAAATCATGTAAAAAGGCATACAATAGTGATGTTATTTGAAGATACATATCTTACATAAATCATTGGTTAATTAATGGCAATCATGCTGCGCTGATAAACATATGTAATAAATCTCCCTGGTATAGTAAACAAAAAGTTAACAACACCAACATATAGAATAGATCTCATTTTATTGCAATTGACCAGATGGTAAATTTCTTCATAAATGCTTAAGAAGTGATGTACTTTACATTTAACTTCAGTTTGTCGTACAGTAAATTGCTTTTTGCTCAAATGAAACTGATTAAGCTTGTACATTGCTCTTTCCTTGTTTGACCTGAAAACCTCTCAAAGAACTGTACAGGAAGAAAGCCAGCTTTCTGTAGCAATTTACAGTACATCATGTATTCTCTAAACTGAAGATGTAGGGTAGAATACATAAATACATTACTGTTTTATGCCAATGAGTCAGCCAAAAACGATCTACTTGAAATAAGTTTAAAAACACAAGCAAATAAAAAAAATGTGTTATGTTGATGAAAAAAAAGTCTTCTTTTCATTGGGTTCACAGCTGCAGGCTGATTACCCCCGACAGCATGGCTTCCGTTATTTCATCAAAGGGGGGCGGTTACTCACAGCTGCTGTAAACCATTTAATGGCCTCTAATTAAAACTAATTATTCTTCCTAACATGATATTTGCCAGTACAAAAGGTATTTTAATTTTCAATGTGAAACCGTGAAGCTATAAATCCTAAAAGACACGTTTTTGTAAGGCAGATGACAGAATTGTGCCAGTTTTGTTGGAATGTGATGAAGGCATGCCTTTTGACCTTGGATATGACATGCTTGGAGGTACTGCCTGTAAGGGCAGAGTTTCAGTCTAAAACTTTGTTGACCTACAGCAATAAAAACAGAAGTTAGATGCAAGAACAGAAATGTACAGTTAAGAAAAATCATGGAAATGTCTTCTGTTATTGCACTTCTTGTGGCTCAGTTTTTTGATCAGCAAGCCATTAACACTTCCAGTAAATGCATGTCTTAACTTTCTTTTGTGTTGTTTAAAATCATGCTCAGTCTTTGATCAACATTGTTTATATATTCAGTAAATGTTCAATCTAATAACAGTCCTTCTATTATTTTTCAGCTTTTTTATTCAATTACTTTTGTCACTACCTGGAAATAAACAATGGGCTGTTGTTTACTTATCTGTTAACACTGTCGTGTACTCCATTTGTCAAAAGTATTAGAACTCCTTAATTTCTCTAGTTTTTATTGATGCTTACACAGTTTAATGTCTCAAATGCATTTTCACATGAAAAAAGATCTTAACAAGTTAAGATGAAAAAAAATTTGGCATTAATTTTTCTTCAACAAATTAAATCTAGATTTTTTGTCTCGTCAAATTCTCCACTTCTAACAGCTATAACAGTTTTACACAACTGAAGTAATTTTTCTACAATTCCATTCAGATTTAGTTCAGAAATTTCTTCCCAACATTATTGCAGAAGTGACCACAAATGTGCTGTGCTTGTAGGATGCGTCAATGGTATTCAGTTAATCCCAAATAAACTCGATGGGGCTGATAACAAAGTCTTCAGACTATGCCGGTCATTCCATTCTTTAAAATTACAGTCTTCTTTTTATCTTCTTAGGTGGTTCTGACATGATCTAGAAGCATGTTCTGGATCATTGTCTTGCTGTAATGTGAACACCTGGCCAAATAGGTGTACACTATAGAAAATTAATAGTCTGACTACCTATTGAAAGTTTTGGGACACCTGAATTTTTCAGTTTTTATTGATATTTACACAGTTGAATGTCTAAAATTCATTTTGAAATGAAAGAAAAGAAGAAATAAACTAGTTAAGATGAATAAAAGCAATGGATTAATTTTGTTTCAAAAAATTAAATCTAGAATGTTCACTTATCAGCCACCTCTATCTGATATAACAACTTCACACAACTGAAGCATTTTTTCTACAATTGGAGTCAGATAATGTTACAGGTTTCTTCCCAACAATGTTGCAGGTTCCCACAAATTTGCTGTTTTTGTAGATTTATTTCTTTTTATCTTTCTATTCAGTGTATCTCAAACAAGCTCAATGTAGTTTAAGTCTTGAGATTATGCAGGCCATTCCATTCTTTTAAGCCTATTGACTTTTTCGTGTCTTCTTAGTACATAACCTAGAGGTGCAGTATGTCTTGGATCATTCATTGTCTTGCTGTGAGGGAACCTATGACCTAGGTGTACACCAGAGAGTGTTGCATGGTGCATTAAAGTACTGTGGTAGCCCTTTTTGTCCAGTGTGCCAGTCACCCTGTGCAAGTTCCCAACTCTGGATCCAGCAAAAGAGCCTCAGATTTTCATGATTTCTCCTTCATGTTCCTCTATGTTTGATAGTTGATGTCTCATGGTGAGGAACCATCCTTTCACATACAAAAACCTTGTGTGATGTACCAAAGATGTCATAATTTGGATTCTTTAGTCCAAAAGACCTTCTTCAACTCTTTAGTACTCCACTGGGGTGCTGCTTGGTGTAGACAAGTCTTTTTCTTATCTGCAATTTTACCAGTGGCTTTCTTACAGATACTTGACCTGTCAAATCTGCAAAAAATGTTTTAATGCAGTCTGTTCCAACACTGGTTATAAAGAATCAAAGGGTTTGAAATAATCTTTAAAAGTCGAGACTCCTGTAGGAAAAGTTTTTATCCAACTTGAAACCATAATTTGCTGTCTGTGCCACAGCAGCTGTCTTTAAAGGGGTTGTGTGAGAAACCCCAAAAAAATAAGAACATATAGGGCGGCATACATGAAATTTGGTGTGTATTAACAGCAAATTTCATGCGCGTAGCGAAGCTATAAATATGTAGCTTCACTACGGTTCTAGTGCACCCGGCCCCCTGATATCGAGCGTATTACAAAGCGCCTGAGAATGGGGTGCGGGATATTTAAACATTAGAAGGGGTTGCATCAAATATGGGCCCTGAAAAGATGCCGTTCTGGTGCAGCCCCTTTCCCCAAAAGTACCCAAAAGTGCAGAAATACTAAGGAAAGCAATAAATCACCATGTTGGATCTTTCTCCCCTGGCTAGTGGGCAAAGCAAAATGCATCACCTTCTGAATACAAATTTTTCTCAAAACCAAGTTTTTCAGCTGAGCTGTAGAGTCTATATACTATATCCACACAGAACTTACATATATGTGTGTGTTTACAGTCTCCTTTATATTCTGCAGAGCTATCCCTTATACTGCAAGTCTGTCAACGACTGAGCACAGCACATGCCCGTGATGCCATCACCCAAAAACCCAAAATTAACTCAGAGTCTGTCCCCTTCCGTAGGATAGGTTTCACGGGGAAGTAGCCGGGAGGCCTTTTTGTTCTTTACAATGTTTATTATTAAAGGTATTTGGGAAATTTTTTCATTACAAATGTGTTTATGTATTTAGTTTTCTTCTTTAATTGAGAACCTTTTTAAAAACCCCCTCTAAAGTGTTGAGCGAACGTAAAATTTCTAGTTCAATTAAAACCCTGAAACTTTGGGGAATTCCCGGTTCCGGGGGGTTCCACCCGGCAGCAAGAGATGGACTCCGGGTCCCACCGCCTCTCCCGGCTTTCCCCCGCTGAATATGGGCACTAGAAACGGCACTTTTTAAAGCGCACGGCCCTAACGCGCTCCGACAAAGGGACGCGCCTCTCACAGCCAGGGGAAGCTGGGGCAGCGAAATATACCCGAAAACCCCAGACGCCACTCACCTTCTAAGATGGCGCCCGATCCACCCCGCGCCCCAGGGTGGGGCGGGCAGCACAACGCAGCAGTGGCTGACGCGGGGAAAGCAGAGTCTCCAACGACAGTGCAGAGCAGCATGGAGGTAATCCCAGGGGCCACACCAACACGCTCACAAACCCAAAAAGGCAGCCAGTTTTCCACAAGCACCTAACCAGGCCCCGGTTTTCACAGGGCTAACCCCTGCAGACAGGAGTTAGAGGAGACCACCCGGGCCTAATTACCTGTAAAACTATGGCTGCTGCCGGTAGCCAAATTTATTGCCCGGATTTTCGGGCCCTTTTGAAAATATTAGGGCACTAAAGGAAAGCACAGTAAGGGGCGGGGAAAGGTTGCAGGGGGGCTGAAAAATCATTCCACCGGCTAGTATTTTTGGAGGAACGGTGGAGGGGGCCAAAATATAATGGGTCAGGAATAACATGAGAGACTTCTTAAAAGAACGGAATATCTACAGGAGAAGGTGGGGGCCCTTGAAACCCAAGGAGGAAAAAATTCAGACCCTTTGGCCCGCGAGTCAATACACCAAAAAACTCCAGGGTTTGCGCAAAACATCCCACATCCCTTGGCCTCGGGGGGGTTGAAGGTCGAACGTCCCAATGAATAGGCCCGCCAGGCCCCCAACTACGGGGGGCCCAAATCAAAGGCCTAACCAGTCATAGTTAAATACGGGACACCCAAAAAAAACCCCTTTTTTGCGCTTTCCGCACTCACAAATGCCCCTGACTTAAAGGGAGACAAACTCCATTTTTTTCGGCCCTTATTCTATCGAAGTGCTGGGAAAAGGGAAAAACTATTCTCCACTGCCTGTAGTCACTGGTAAAGAAAAAAGTACGGTTTTCCAACATTCCCCGACTCTCAAGATCTTTCCGGAGAAAAACCGCCTATACTGTGCCGGGTCCGGAAAGGGGCGGAGGATTCCCTTGACTCTTTGCCCCAAAGGGGAGGGGGGGGGAAAAGGCGGGAAAGAGGAAAAAAAAAAGGCTGGAAAAAGAAAAGAACGGAAGCCAAACGACAAAGAAACAAGCAAAGCCATCGGGAACAGGAGGAACCTCGACAACAATACCGGACACAAGGAAAAAACGATAAATGGCCAGGGTTCCCCGGCCCAAAGGACTGGTTAATTTGCTTTTTTTTTAAATACCCCCCTAATATTACCTGCCCCATATTTTTATGTTGGGCGGGGGGGAAAGGAAGAGGGGAGCAATACTGTTAAGATAATTTTGAGTTTTATATTTAAACGTACCGGCATAGGTTTTTGGGGAGAGAAAGGCAGCAAGGTCTGATCTTAGTAGGCGGGGGGGGGGGGAGTTAGTGGTTCGATTAACGAAACGGTTAGGAGGAAGACTTTTTTTCGCCTCCAAAAATGCACGAAAAAAGAAAAACCATACGAGTAAAAATGAAAAAGGTGCTGATTTTAGGATTTTTTATTTAAACGTTTTGGTTTGGGGGGGACGGGTTTGGGGGGGGGGGAGGTATTGTACCATTTAGAGAGCGTCCAGGGCTTCATTTTTGTAAGAACAGACTAAAGGAAAAAAAAGATAATCAATGGAACCATCAAGGGGCTTCGTTCCCCCCACAACCGTATGATGGTCCAAAGGGTTCTTAAAAATTTTAAAAGCCGGATGTGGTCTTGCCCCAGGAGCCCATCTGGAGGAGCGGGATTTTCCTCTCAAAAAATCCGGGTAGGGGAGGTAATTTGGCTTGGCGGCTGTACGGGGAAGGCGGGGGGGGGTGTTGCTCCTTAATAGGAACTCCACGTCAAAATAACCCATCAAGAGTCAGACTCGGGGGGAAAAACCATTCATAAGGCCATCTGGAGACGCCGGGGGGAAAGGGCTCTTTTGAACGTTACGCACCGAACACGCCCCAACAATTTTTTCGCCAATTAGGGGACATCCACCCTACAGGAAAGGGGGCAGCAATGAAATTTTTGGGGGGGGGGTTTTTTAATTGTCATGAAGGTTCGAGGATAAAAAATAACTACGTCAAATCCCTAAAAAGCTTTATGCATCTATCTTTCTGAAAAAACTTTGAGACTCTCGTTCAATATCAGATAAGAACATTTTAAGCCCCCACGATTAAACGGGTCCAAAATGGGGCATCCTATCCTATCTGATCATGATATGTGAACCGAGATCTCAAATTTTTTTCATGTATGATAAAGCAAAAATCCCTTCTTTAGGGATTTTGACGTAGTGTATTCCCCCTTTTTCAGAAATTCCGCGGGGGCGGTCTGGTGTTGTACTTATAATTACATGTGTGCCGCAGCCCGGTGGCACCCAGTTTCTACGTTTTTTCAGAAATGTTTTTGTGTGCAAAAACAAAACTTATATTGGGGTGTACATTGATTTAACCTTTTGGGAAAGGAAGGGGTTTCCCATTTTGGTTTCTGCCCCCCGCCCCTCCCCAAGGCTGTCAAAAGGGAGGGCACTTTGCGGGTTGGTGTTTTTTTATTTTTTTTCTCTCTAATAATGGAGTGGGGGGGACCCGTGAGAGCCGTTTGGGCTCGATTGAGAGGGTAAAGATTGGGACTGCCCGTTTTGAGACCACGTTAAAGTCGTGGGCAGCTTAAACATTTCAATCATGATAGTGAACCGAATTTAAAAAGTTTTTCATGGAGGATGGGAAACGCACTGGCAAAAAGTGACTCGGGGGGGGCAGGGGCAGAGCTTGAAAGCGCCCCCGTGAAAAACCCGGCCAAACGTTTTTGGGGGAGGCTAAACCCTGAGGAGACCCAATTACCCTTTTTCCGCAGTCCATTTTCTTGGTCACGATTGGCTATTTTCTTCTAATGATCATTACGGGGTAGGGTGAATCTTTTGGATCTGAGACTTGGACTCTGACCATTCCCCGGATACTAACCTACACCCCAACCAAAGGGGTCTAATATGGGGGGTTTTCCCGGGGAGGGGAAAAGCAGAGACCATTTAGGACTGTTAAAAAAGGAGGGTGGGGGGAAATTACGGGGGAAACTTACAGAACAGAACCCAGGGTTATTTTGGGAGCGGGAAAGGGGGTGTAAGGGGGAGAATAATGTCCTACATGGCCTAAAAAGAGGGGCGACTGGGGAAAGAAATTTATGGGGCGACACACGCTCAGGGGGGCAATACGACTTTCCTAGATCCCCCTGATAAAGTAACAGAGAAAAATGGGTAGCAGCTAAAGATCAGTTCGAGTGCAACAAAAAAGACGGAAAATTTACTGGGGGGGACGGGCTGAAAGCTTTTTTATTCAAAAATTCGGAAATAAATCCGTAGATTATTGGCCAACCTATGAGGGAACGAGAGGGTATGGGGGTCATCCCTAAAGGAGGGGGGCAGGCCCCAACGAAGGACCCAACAGATTAAACCAAACTGGCCAATTCTAGAAATCCTACACACAGAAACCTGTGATAACTCCAAAGGGGAAAATTTTTCAAAAATATCAAACTTAACGCCCTATCGGCAGGGGACAGGGGGGGCTGAATCCCGGGCATTACGAGAGGAAATAGAGGAGGAATTAAAGGGGTTTCCCCCCGGCCAAGGCCCCAGACCGGAGGGCCCTTTTGGGAAATTTTTACAAGATTCTAGTAAAGGAAATTACGCCCAACCTTCTCAGGGTTTAGAGGAAATTTTTCAAAAACATTTCAATTTTCCCATAGGGAGACACTCCCTTTTTAAAAGGTCTTCCACAAAAAAGGAAAAAAGTTTCCTTTGCCCCCAAGTCTAAAACCCTATATCGTAATCAATAGGATGTAAAAATTATATCGAAGGGATGGCCAAACAACTTCGCTTTGATGCCCAACCAAAAGGGATGCATCAGCTGGTTCATTAAAGGGGGGCCCCTCATTTCAAAAATCTGGGCGGTCTTTGCAGTACAAGATCGGGGAAAGGGCCCAGGGAAAGAGGTCGAAAGGGCCTTATTGGAAAGATGCTGAAAAGGCCTTTGACACTCAAGGGACTTGGTTTAACGCATTTTTGGGGAAAAAATGGGCACCCCGGGGGGTTTTTTTAAAAACTTTTTGTCTCCTGAAAAAACTCCCCGGGCGAGGCCACACCCCGGGTTTCATATCGGCCCCACTGCATCTCCAGAAGGGGCACAGAAACAAGGACCCACTGTTCCTATGCTGTTCAATATAGCTCGGGAAACCCCTAGCCATATATTTACTGAAAACAAAAAGCTTTAAAGGGGCATTGGGGTGGGGACACGGGGGGTTTAAAAATCACGTTTTTTTTCCCCGAGCCCCAAAACCCTTTTTTCATGGAGGACCTTCCACCATCGGGAAGGGTCCGGGAGATCCTCAATGTTTTTTGGGGAATTCTCGGGGTTTAAATTTAAACAGAACAAATGCAACTCTACCGATGGATGCCATAGGACGGGGCCCCCAAAGAGGCTGGAGGGGGGTGGAGGTGGTGAGTTCACTAACGTATGGGTACAAATGGGGCCCAAAAGGGGTCATTGACTATCAGCTCAACTTCCCCCCTTTGATACACAAATGAGGCGGAGCTAGAAGATGGCAAGACCTTCCCTTAAACCATTGGGGGGTGCCAAATCAAAATGGTCATTTCCGCTAAAATGCTGACCCCCCTACAAAAACCCCCTTATTACGCAAATTCCCGCTTTAAAGCGTCTAGGCCGCCTTCACTAGATTTTGTCGGGAAAAGGGGAAAAGGTCTAAAAAATCACTTCAAAAACTCACAAGGGGTTAAACTGCGGGGGAGGAGCCCAACCCCCAAAAACGTTAGGCTTTAAATTTACGGCTATGGGGGGAAAATGTACAGGTTTGGGCAGAGGATTCGGATCCTTCCCCAAAATACGCACTGGAACCCCCAACGGGCTTTCCCCCTTCACCTTGTGACCTTTAAATACCCCCCCGGGTGAGACTACACCGGCTGAGGTAAAAAAAAAGCTTGGTCCTGAGAGACACTAGGGACGTGGGGCGCATGTAGGAAAATGTTTAAAAGACCTATGTAGTCTCACATGTTTTCCGCTATGGACATCTCCTTTTTAGAGCGGGAGGAGAACAAGCTCTTTGCGTTGGAGACAAAAAGGGGATCCACAAACTGGGGATTACTAGACCCTCCCCACGGCTCTCTTCCTAAAGTGGAGTGCCCCCTTCGGGAGAAATTTGGGTGGTCCAATCATTTATTCAATAAGCAAGTAAAAAGCTTTTTAAATCCACTTGACACACCCTAAATCTTAGGGGAAAAAAAAGGGAATTTTAAATTGTGCAAGAGGGGGTATAAGGGGATTTCCTAAAAAATTTACTACAACTTGGGGAACAAGGTACAGAAAGGGAAGAAAACACTTTTTAAATTTTGGGAGACGCCCCATCTGCCCCGAATAAATAAAAAAAATTTTTAAAAGGGAATGACCCTGGTGCCCCCAAGCTGGGAACAAACGTGGGGGGAGTTATTAATTTTGGCGGGGGTGCAAAAATCCTTTTAGCATTAAATATCCCCCAACCCGGGGATACTTGGTTTTTACAGGCCTCCCAAATTTGGGGAAAGATAAGGCTAACCTAACCTTTTGCTTTTGGGAGTGTGAAGGGGCAGGGATTTTGGAGACAAGTCAATGGGTTTATAAAGGACCCGGGACACTTCTCTTTCTTCAACCCGCAGGGACTTCTGTTCCATTTTTCACCATCCCCGAGAGAAAGGGGATGAGAAACACCCAGGGCACATTTTACGCAGAAGGGGGTTTATTACACTTTCTAGCACCAAGAATGTCTGCTGCGACACTGGGTGAATCCGGAACTCCGGGGGGTTTCAAATTGGGAATGCCCAAAAAAACCACTTACATGGAGCAATGGAGGTGGAGAAAATAAGGACAGGGACACCCAAAAAATTTCTTAAAAAAGTGGAAACATTTTATTTCAACTCAAAAAAACCAACGGGGATAAAGGCGATTCTGACCCTTTTTTAAAAATTTCAGAAAATTTCTCTTAAAAGAGTAAAAGGCACGTTTTTGGAACCTGGACGTAGGGGGAATTGAGGGAGGGGAAATTAAAAAACGGGGAGTTTTTTTTGAGGTAAGGGTTAAAGGGGGGGGTTTCGGGACTAAAAAGGGGGAAAAAAGAAGGAAAGACACTTTGTTCGGGGAGACGGACCAATAAGCATAAACGTGTAAATAAAAAAAACAATTTTCTGGCCTTTTTGTTGACCATTTTTTTGAAAATTGATCTGTAATGTTTTTCACTCTCAAAATAAAAAACTTTTAACAAAAAAAAAAAAAAAAAGAACCTAAAAATTTTTTGTGAAAATTTTGGGTTCAAAGTTCTATTGAACTCGAACTTTTAAACCCATTAAGTCTATGGGGTTTTAAGGGGGGGGTAGTGGTCCGCTGGGCCCACCGCAAGCTATATGTTAACCCCGCCAGGAACGGAAAAAAACTAAGTAGCCCCGGTTTTCACCAGAGCCCGCCAAAAAAACGGGGAGGCTTGCTCGGCGTGAGGTACCAGGCGTTACCCCCTGACGTACTTTCTTGCATGGGGCCGAGGTGCAGCGTGTATAGAGTCTTAGTCCGGAAACGAAATCGTGGGGGAGGCAGAAGGTCAGGGCAGATGGCAATGGTTTTTAAAGGTCGTAGCAGGCAGGGAAGGTCAGGGGAGGCGGGAGAGTTCGGAGTCGAAAACGTACAAGAGGGTTCGGGAAACAGGAAAAAAGGGAGAAAACAAATAGGAAAAGCTTTTACTAAGGCACAGGCAAAAAAAATCCACAAGGGGTTATTGGGACGTAATCTTAAATAGGGGAAGCGCCCCGGCAATTAGCCAATTAATTTTGGCGCTGCCCCTTTAAATTTCCGAGAAAAGAACGCGCGCGCCTTAGGGGAAAGGGGACGCGGCCCCGGCTGGCGAGGGCGCGGACGGGACAAAAACGAGTCATGGCTCAGTCGCGGACCCACCATTTATCCCAGGGGGAGCGGACCCCCCACCCCGCAAACACCCGGGGGGGGGACCGGTCGCCCGCACCCGCGGGGGAGGACTGGCCCCCCGTGACAGACCCCTCCCGCTTAGGTCTCCCCCTCTTTTTTGGCTGAAAACTTACGGGTCAGATCTCGGTTCAGGATATTGGACTCCGGTTCCCAGGACCTCTTTCGGGCCGAAACCCCTCCAACAAAAAAAAAGAAAAACGCTTACCCCCGCGGGTCTTTCATTTCTAAAGATGTCCCTTTACTTCAAAAACATCAGGGATTCTAGCACCAAGATGGGGCAGCGCTCCTTGAGGAACCGGTTTTAGGACCAGAGGCTTTAGGAGGGAGACTGAAAAACGTTAGGAAAACCCGGGGGGGGATGGTAGCAAAGGGAGAGTTTATAGGGGCACCGGGTCAATTTTTGAGTTTTTCTGAAAGGGCCCAGAAATCGCGGGCCCCAATTTATAGGGGGATCTTTTAGGCTATTATTTGAAGGACCCACTTTATCCCCGGGAGAACTTGGGGAAAGGCTTTCCCTTGTCGCTTGGGTCTTTTTTCGGGCTGAAGCCTGGAGTAGGTTGCGGGGGTTTTTCTCGCCCCAAAAGACCCCGATATCCGAACCTGGTTGCCCCCGGGGAACCTCGGGAGGGGAAAACCAAAAGGGGGGGGTGGGGCCGGGGTGACGGCCATAACCACCAAAGGAAACGGCCATTGGGGTCGGAGTCCCGAGATTGTATGAAAAACTCGGGGCCCCAAGGAAGCAATTCGGCCAGTTGTCCTGACGTCCGGACACGAAAGGGCCGTAGTCTCCCCCAAATTGGTTTACCCCCTCTCCACCTGCCATTTGTCTGGGGATGATAGGCAGAAAGAAAAAACAGCTTGATTTTCAAACGGGGAAAAAACCCGGGGCAACGCCAGAACTTTAGAACAAAATTGGACCCCTCGGTTTGGAGACGAAGATGTGATGGAAGAAGGACCCGCCAATTGGGAGCAGAAGGAGACCGGAAGCGGCAAAAGTGGGACATCTTTGAAAATCGGTCAGTCCCACCAAAAGACCGTTTTTAAAAAGGGGGAAAGGGGGAAGGTCCGGGGAAAAGTCCATGCCATGTGTTTCCATGGAACTAGGAACAGGCGAGGGACTAAGAGACCTTGGGGCCTTGGCGAGGGGAACCTTTTTTTTTTGGGCCATGTTGGGGGAAGGGGAAAAACGAAGTTCCTGCCATCTTGAGGGGAGGTTGGCCACCAGTATGTCCGGAGATGAGACGTGGATTTCCGTACCCCGGGGGGGCCGCCAAAGAGAACATGCCCCAACCCAAATCCTCCCCCCGAGCCGGGACGGCAAAAAGTAGGGGGCTGCCCGGAGGAAAAGTTACGGGGAACTACAGGGGAAAACCCCATGAATCAGCCTTCAGGACTTTGATTCTGTGACCCGGTTCCTCCCCGGTTAATGTAGAGGGCACGGGGGAAAGGGCGTCCCCCTTGACATTTTTTTTCGGCCCGGGCTGAAATGATCTTAAAAAAAAAGCCGAGAAAAAAAAAAAACCTGGCGAGGGGTTTAAACGTGAGCGTCTGGAGGTATTGGGATTTATTTGTGAAGACGTCAAAAACGGGGTCCGAGCTCCCTCCCAGATGTCCCATCCAGGGGCCCAATTTTTTTGGCCAACTTCACATCTCCAATGCGTAATTCGTTCTGCCAAGGGAAAGGCCTTTGAAAAAAAAAAACCCTGTGACGGGTTAGCCTTTTGGCCCTTCTGGGTCAGGGACCACCCCGGTCCCACGGGAAAAGGTCCACCTCTAGACGAAGGGGCTCTTGGATCTGGCCGGACCAAAAAGGTGTGGGGAGAACGCGTCTTCAGTCGGGGAATGCTTCCCCGGCAACGGGGGCCAACATCTCGGGGTTTGCATTCTTTCGGGTGGAAACCACGAGGGAGCCACCAGCATAGAAAGTGGGGAATGAACTGCCCGGTAGTAGTTGGGGAATCCTAGGGAAACGTTTAAACGCCGGAACCCACGGTGGGCAGGGGTTGGGAAACGCGGAAGTTTAGCGGGTCCATCTGCAGACCTCGTCGGAAACTTGTACCCAAGGAAAGAAGGGGGCCCGGTGGAACCGACACTTCTCCAGCTTGGCATAAGTCGGTTGCCGCAGGCGTCCGCAGGACCTTTACTTTTTTTTCCCCATGGTCTGGATTCAGGGAAAAAAAACCGATATCGGCCAAGTTTTCAAGACCAGGGTACAGAAGTCCCGAAACCCTGTATTGACGAACTCCGAAAAAACGGCTGGGCTTGCATACCCGAAGGGCACACGGAGATACTCAAAAGCCGTCCAGTTGTTGAAAGCCGTTTTCCCCCCCTCTCCCCCTTCGCGTATTCTGATGAGGTTATGGCCCTCTTTGGTCTAATTTTGTAAAAACCTTGGCTCCACGGAGCGATCAAAGAGCTCAAAAAAGGGTAGCGGGTTCTCGCCGTGACTTGTTTAGCCCTCTGTAGTCAATACACGACAATTTAAACCGCTTTTTTTTCAAAGAAGAAAAACCCGCCCCGGCGGGCGAGGGGGGGGGGGGACTTGGGTATAAAAAACCCTTCGACAAATTCTCCTGAAAAGGCCGACCTGGCCTGGGTCCGGCACAGACAAGGGGAGACCCCACCCACGGGGGGGCTGTTTTCCGGGGGAAAGGGGTTGATTGGGCAATCAACGGGCCGAGGGCGGTAGTTTCAGCCCGTTTCCCCGAGAATACATCGCCAAAAAACCTGGTACTCCCCGGCAAACCTTGTAGAGACTTATGGACGACTGGGGAGGAGAGATGGACCCGGGCATGGTGCCCCCAAAAAAGCAAGATCCTGGTACTCCGTTCCCCAATGAGGGCTTCGCCTGTCTTTCCAAAACAACGTGGGGTGCCGTTGCAGCCAGGTACCCCAACAAAGGGCGGAAATGCGCAGGGAGGGCAAAGAAGAGATCTTCTCCGTGTTTTAGGACCCCTCAGGGGGTCACCGGCCGTGGATGAACAGAATGGAGTCACAGAAACTCCCCCCTGACGGAAAAGATAAGCAAGGGCTTTTCCGGCGGGTTATGGTAAATGCGTGACACCAGGGAGGCGCAAATAAAGTTCCCGGCGGAGCCGGAGTCCAGGAAGGCAGAGAAACCCAAAAAGAATAGACCAGCATCCTTCTTTTCCCACTAGGCAACAACATCTTTGGGGAAGAAACGAGCACCTAGGAACCCCCCTCCCACCCAACCAGGGGCAAGCTTTTTTCCCCCGCTGAGGACGCGCGGACAACTCTAAAGCACAAAAAATGCTTGTCCATGGGCCCCCTATTCCCGCCTCGACACGCAACATCCTCCTCTGCGGCCTCCGCTAACAACCCCCCCCTCCAAACTATCCTTAAAATTCTCCCGTCTGATTTTACCTCCTCCTCCTCTCCCCTGCCCCTCCCCTGCCGATCCCTTTTCCCGGCTCCCATTTGGCCCCCCCGGGGAATCCATTCAAGCTAGCAACTTCGACTACAAGGGCCTCCATAACCTTCTCCTTCATACATCTCTGCCTTTTTAAAAAAAAAATACCTCCCCTCCCCGCAACCTCCCCCTCCTCACAAATTCTCCCTTCTCTCCTCTTTCACCTCCCCCTAACCCCTCTCCAAACCCTTTTCCTCGTGTTCCCCCATACTCTGAACCCAGGCCCCAACACTTCAGACCTCCCCCCTCCTCTCAGCCCCGGGTTAAATGTAAACCTAAAACCTACCTCTTAGGATTTCCCCCAACCCCCATTTAAACCCATTTTCATGCTCTCCCCACAACATTTTTGCCCCCCCACCTTCTGTCTTATTTTCACCCCCCCGTAATTTACCCTCGCGGGCAGGGACCCTTTCCCTCTGTACCAGTTTTTACACTTATTTTCACTTTTTAATTGTTTGACCAATGTTATTTATTACCCCCTGAAATATAAGCGCCCGGAATCAAGGCCCCCAAAAATAAAAAAAAAATTAATAATAAAATAATAAAAATAAAAACCCCCCTACGGGAAAAGGTTCCCGGGCTGGCCAAAATTTGAAAAGGTTCTCCACCGGCGGCGGAGCTCTTCTTCCCCAAGTGGGCCCCGGTCCCCTGATGGGGTTTCCTCGGTTGGGAAAAGTGTAGGAGGCAGCGGAGGCCTTTGGAACACGGGGGGCCCAAGGGGGTGGGGAAAGGGGAGGCTGTTCGAGCACCTCCTGGCGAGCTTCTGCTGTTTTTCCCTGAAAGCCCTAAGCGCGTGGCCAGATGGATAAGTTCGCAAAAAAAAGGGGAAGGGCCTTTGCGCCCAAATGCGTCTTTTACTCTGCTCACAGGCCCTTCTTGAGAAAGCGGCTATTCCACGACACTCGGAGGCTAGGTGCGGAACGGGGCCCATAATCCCCTCGGAGGAGTCCCCTTGGCGTAGGTTTTGGTTTTTAGTAGCGCCTCTCCCTGGAAGAATGCCGGAGGGTCCAAAAAAAAGTGGGAACAGAAAACGGAAGGGCCTGAGGTCTGCGGTCCAGGGGGCATTCCGTCCCAAAGGGGTCCCCCAGGCCAGGGCCCCTTCCGGATACTAAGTCACCACGAACGCCACCTTCGCCTCTTCAGTGGGGGAAACTGATCGGCCCCTCAGCTCCACAAAAACCGTAAGGGGCACAGTAAGGCAAAAAACACTAGGAAACGCTTTAAGGCACAAGGGAACCCTGATCCAGCAAGGATGATTGTGGGGCTAACCTTAAAAAGGAAGCACCGGCAAAATTAAGCCCCAAATTTTTGTGGCCTGGCCCTTTAAAATTTTTCCGGAACGGCACGCGCGCGCCTTTGGGGGAAAGGGCCGCGCGCCCCGGTGGAGAGGGGGCAGACGGGGGTAGGGCGAGGTCAGGGAGTCTCTAGTGGGACCCACCGCGCCCGCAGCCGCGGCCCACCCCGACCCCGGCAAACAACCGGGGGACAACACGGGGTTTGGCCCGTGGCCCCCCCCGGGCGGGGCCCCCCTGTGAATGGGAGAAAAATGTTCCCGGTTAATTTTTATACCCATACGGGAGAAGAAGCTGGATTTACCTCCATAACAGCAACTGGATACATGGAACAAATTAATGAAGAAAAAATTTGGCTTAAGAGTGACAGAAAAAAAAAGAGAAGCTAAAATCCATTTCCCTTTTAGGGCTAAGAAAAGATGAGGGCAGCTTGCAACGGGGGGATAGCATAGGATTGCAGGGAGCAGCTGTCATGGGCCCTGTTTCCCAGGGGGGCCCCAAAAACCCCTTTGACACATAGGAGATTTTTGGGGAACAGGGTTTTACAATTACTGAATTCCCAAAACTGCAAAAACAAAACTTTTTGGGGGACGAGTATGATTTTCAAATCCAACACTCTATATAAAATAATCCCTGAATGAGAGTTTGGGTTATGTAGCCGCAAATTCGCCAATATCATTTCTGGGGTTTTGGGAAAAATGCACCAACAATCCAAACTCCCCAACTATTGATGTCATGGAGACAAAAAAGATTAATTAAGCGTCTGTACGGAAAGAGTAAAATGAAAATGGCGTTTACAAGGGAAACAGGAAATTGTAACAAAGGGGCATGTGATTTTAGCAGCAATGAGACCTACACCTCAGCATGAGTTTTTTACACTTCCTGCTTACACTGATTGGATGGCCGCCAGAAGTGCAGCAAGGTGATTGGATCTACTAGAACTTAAGTTTTCTAGAACAGTTCGATCAACACTACTCCCTAAGAAAAATCCCTTTGATTAAAATCAGAAATGTATACTTTTGTTCTGTTTAGGTTATAAATAGAGATGGGCGAATTTCTCAAAAATTTTGATTTGGTCACTTTTTGCCGAATTTTCCGACAAAATTCTTTTTCTTTCCCGAATTCCCTTCGGCACAAAAATGGGCCGTTTTAAAAAAAGCGGCTTTTTTCCCAGGCTGCACAGACCCCTGCGGGTGTTTTTGGGAACTTTTTGTCCCAGGGTTTAAAATTTAAAAAAAGGAGGGAGTTGGGTTTGGGTTTCTTCATAAATTTTTTGTGTTTTATTTTTGACACGCCATGACTCCCGGGCCGCTTTTTAAAAAATCGCTTCACTATTAAAAGGGCCCGGGGGCAACTTAGGGGGGCAAAAAACTGCCCAAAAAACTGAAGCAGGGAAACGTTCCCTGATAAAGTCCAGGGCCAGAAAAAGCGGGGAAAAAAAACAAACTAAAGGCTCAGGTGGGAAACCCAATTATTTGACGATTTGTGGGGGGTGAGGCGGAAACCCCAAGCAGCTTTGAGGTCAAAACAGTGGCACAATGAAAATTCTGGAAGGGGCCCAAAACAGTACCGGGCCCGCCCGAGTGGAAAAATGCCCAAGTTTTTGGGAGGTCAGGGTTTGGCGCAGCATAAAGGGTTCGGAAAGTGGCACAATGACAAATTTGGAGCTGGAAAAAAAAGGAGTTGGCCAAAGAGGGGTTTAAAATGACACGGGGTGGGGGGCAGGGCCCAAGGAGAAAAAGCAGAAACCCATAAGGTCAGCCCGGGGCAAAAATTGACCCCGGGGTGGGGGGGCACGGCAGCACCCCAAATTCAGCAGCATGGGGGTTCAGCAGGGGCCCACAATGACAAATTCTGGAGGGGGAAAAAAAAAAAAAAACAGGGGTGGGCCCACATTTGGGGAAAGGGCAGGGGCAGCAGCCACGGCGCAGAAATGGGGTCGGGACAGTGGCCAATGCCCACAGTGTGGGGGGGCACGAAGGAGTCCCCAGCAGCAGCATGAGGTCAGAGAGGGGCAAAATTTGACAATTCTGAAAGGGGGAAAAAATAGTATTAGGGCCACAGAGCGGCACAATGCCCGGGAGAGCGGGGGTTTCACGGCGGGGCCCAGCAGAAGGGAGGTCGGGGGGCCCGGGGCCACAATGACAGAGAGTGGAGGGGGGATGACAGGAGCAACCACATGGAGGCAGGGGGAGTGGCACAAGGGAATTCTGGGGGTGGCAAAACGTACCCACCCCGCAGAGTGGCACAATGACCCCCGTGTGGATGTCCGGCAAAAACAGCAACAGCAGCAGCATAAAGCACATAGAGTGGCACAATGAAGGGGTGTTGAGGTGGGTGGCAATACCAGTCCCGGGTTTAAAAAAGGTTTTGGTGGGCAGAGGGAGAAACTTCAGCAGATGTGGGGGAATCAGGGGGGGGTGGCAGGGCATCGGGAATTAGGGGGCTGAGGCAGGTGGGTTTAAACCCCCGGACTGAGGGCCTTTTAAGGCATTGGTTTTGTGGGAAATCCTGGCCCCGATCCACGCCTGATTCATCTTGAAAAGGTCAGTCGTTCAAAAAAATTTCCCCGTGGAAAAAGGGGGGTTCTCCTTGGGGAAACCGTTTGGCCCCCGCCGAAACTGAAAAACCCGCTTGTTTGCCACCCTACGGGGCCGGGGCGGGACAGTTTCCCTCCACTGAAAAAATCGGCAAGTTCCCCCGGCCACACTTTTCCAAATTTTTGGCTGCCCGTAGTCCAGCGGACCCTTCTAACGGGGTGGCGAGTGTGTCCAATTTAGGCCACAACTTGTTGGTTCAGGGAATGCCCCCATGCCCTGCCCCTGCTGTCGGGGGGTTTTAAATGCCCTCCTCACTAGGCGGGGTAAAAGGGAAGCTGCTCTTTTAAGGGACCCCAAAATTAGGTTACTGTTGATGGGGGCTGGTACTGCCCCCTACCCCCCCACCTTCCCCCACCCAACCCCCGCGGCGTAGAAAGTGACCCGCTGGGAACCCCCCGGTCAGACCTGTCAGAGGAGGGGAACGATGCCCCCCCATAGGCAGGGGCCCCAACTGATTACGGGGGGTTTTCCCCTATAGTATTTGAGTTTGTTTCCCTCTCAAAAAGGGGGGGAAAAAAGGCTCCCTTTTTGGCCCGGGGGGGGGCGAGGGCCCCAATGGGGGGGAGACCCCAAAAAAAGGGTCACCCCTCTGCCGGATGTGGACTATTCGGTGTCCCTGGGCCAGGCAATTACCAGGGCGCGGGACATCTGCACAAGTGATTTGGGAGGGGCCCCCTGCCCCCAAATTTCCACTGTTTTACGGGCCACGGGGGGCTTGGGGTCATCGGCCTCGTCTTCCTCATCTCCATCCCCTTTTCCAGCTGCCCCTTTGCTTCCTTTTTGGGTCACCTGGTGGGAAAACCCATTTCATTTCACCGACAATGCTTCTGCCCCAAGGGGTCCTCCTCCTCCTCCTCCCCTTTTTCCAGTCCCCCCGGACTCATTTTGGGCCCAAACGAGATGTAGTGGCCCACATTTTCCAAATCCCTGCCCGGGACAGATTTTTCAGCATCTGTTCCAGGGACATGAACCCAGGGGAAAAGGGCGTTATTCCCCCCGTAGTCCGGGCGATTTGAAAATTTTAAAGTGGCCGCCTCGAAGGGGGCCCTAAACCAAACGGGGGTGTTCACCCCGGGAAGTGCCACGGGCTGAATCAAAGTTCCCCAAAAAGGGGAGTATTTTCTGTTCCCCCTGGATCATAAAAAAAAATCTTTTTTTTTGGCCCCTTTCTTGTTTTTCATCAGTCGGCCCAAACATGTGCAGGCGGGAATTCCAGCGGGGGGAAAAAATTCCCCATATCAGAGGGGTTTGGGGGGGCCGTTCTCCCGCTGGCAACTCGAGGAGGGTTTTGTTTCCTGGTTTTGGACGAATGGATAAAAGTGCTTGCACATTTTTTCCTGGCCATTTTCGAATGTTTTTGAAGACGGGGGAAAGGGATTCGGGAAAACCCTTTTTACAACCAGATTGAAAACTTTTCCCGCCAGGGCAGGGGCGCAGGGGAACCACCCTTTCCTCGGGGCAGCGGGGGACACCAGGGGTTCCCTCCATTGTCCGTCACCAGGGTTTTTCCGTTTTTGCGTTGGCGCGGGGGGGGGGAAGGGGGCCCACACATCGATTTCTTGCTCCCCATGACGGGGGAGCTTCCTCCCCTGTGTGACTTCTTTTGCCCCAGGGGGAAACTAGATGTTAGAAAATGGTGCCCGCTGTGCCCTAAACATGTGGTATGATGGAGAGTACTTGTGGGAGGCTGAGTTGGTGGTGGTGGTGGGAGGGGAGGAGGGCGGACATTGACGCAAAGGAAACAGGGGTTTTTTACAAAAACCGGGGGGGGGGGGGGGGAAAAAAAAAGCGGCCCTCTTTCCCGTCCAAAATTTTTGGTTTTTGGGCCCGGGCAGGAAGAACATTCACCCCCGTGGGCCGGGAAAGGACATTTACTGGCCCCCGACCGTAGTTTCGCTACCGGGGTCCGCCCCCTGCCGGTTTTTTAATTGGAACAAAAACCCAATAAGCTAAGGATGACCCCCTTTTTGTTTCCCAATATTTAGAAGTGCCTTGGGTTAATTTCCCTTTTTTGGAAAAAGGGAAAATTTCGGCTTGGAAAAATTTCCCCTCTCGGCTCGGCCACAAGCCATTAGGGTTTTCTGAATGGGTGGAGTGAGGTTCCCCCCATTTGGAAAAAAAGGGGGGGGACTGCCCGTACCAAAAAAATTGGACAGGGGCCGGGGCAGCTGCTTTCACCTTAGGGGTGGTTTTGGGCGCATATGTTGTTCTTTTCAATGCCTCTCTGAACGACTGCTGGCGCCCATGGGGTAGCGAGGAGCAGGGCATCGGACCGGGGGAGGATTTTTCCCAAAAAGAAAAAAGCTGCCTTCTGCAAAAGGTGGTGGAGCCCCTTTTACTGGCTGAAAAAGGGCCCCTGGTGGCCCCTGGCCGCCCGCTGCCTGCCCGCGCGGCCCGGGGGTGGACCACCACATTGAGCCAGTTTCCCCCCAGGCCCCCGGATTTGGGGACGCTGCATGGGGTTGACGGGAGGGCCTTTTTTGCCCCCGTTAGCCCCTGGCCCCCGCTTCACTTTCTGCCCACAAATTTTACATATACCCCTATTGGTCCTCCCGGGGTCTTAGCAAAAAATGCCACACCGCCGAGTAGCTGATTTTTACCCCCAAAAGCTCCCCGCCCCTGATTTACTACTGCCGGCCCCCTGCCCGCTGAAACCCCCCGTGCCGCTTTCTGGGCCCTTTGGGCCTGCGAAACGGGTTTTTTTTTTAAACCCCCTGGCCGTTGGGCCCCCCGACTCACACTGCTGGGTACCCTGTGACTCACCGGGGGCCCACAAACCCACTTGCTGGCTTGCGCCGTGCCCGACGCGCAAAACTGAGCCCTCTTCTCCGGGCGATGTGAAGGGCCCCTTTCCCTTTAACCCCCTCCAAAGTGCGGTCGGCTACATCATATCTATTTGTGTTTTATCGTTTTACTACTTTTCCCCCATCACCGGGGCTTGGTTTAAACCGAGGTGACCCCACCACATGGGCCTCCCCTGGCCCACTCTCCCCTCCCAACTTTGCGCCCACTGCAAGAAGCTGGGGATATTGGCCCCCATTTCTTCCCCTGCCAGTAGCTGCTGGGCTGCCCCCCTTTAAATTGTTCATCCTCGCTATTTTAGTGGCGCTGAGCCCCGCCCCATTGTAGATCCCCCGGCTGAGGGAAAAATGGGTGGGGCAGAGGCGGGCTTTAGGACAGGTGAGGGGGCCGGGTGACCCGCTCCCGGGGCCCTGCCAACTAAGTGTTGTGTCCTGAAAGGGTTTCCCCCCGGGCCCCTTTGGGTGGGGTTGTCAAAATGTTTATCTTGGGGGGGGAAGAGGATGGCCTAGTCAAAACCCTTTAAGAACCCCTTGGGGGTTTCTGGGAAAAAAACAAGGCCCTTTGAGGGCAGCGGCAGTTGTGGCCCCCACCGGGGGTGACCCCTGCCCGCGGGCCCTCCCTTCCCGTGTTTCTGCGACCTGGGGCCCCTTTTCCCCGGGAAAAGTTTGTGCCACTGCCACTGCAGTTTGCAGAGCCTGCCACCTCTCTGTTTTGACATACTGTTTGTTTTAAAAAAGTACAGACAATGTTTTTATGGAAAATATCTGTATATGATAAATATACACCCTGTTTTTTACTCCAAAAAGAAACCCCGTAACAAAACTTGGGTAACCCTTTGGGTATTAAATTGCCCTCCCACAAATGGCCCCGGGGAAAAATTTTTCTTGTATGTGTCGTTTACAAGCACTGGGGTGTTTTACTAAATTTTAAAAGCACAAACAGGTTAATTAACCTTTTGCTTTGGAAATTTTGCTTTCAAGAAAATGTAAATATTTCGGGTTGGGTTTAAAAAGGGTTTTTTTTTGCAGCACGGGAGCCCAAAAAAAGGGTTTAAATTAAACCCCCTTTGGGTGTAAATTTCGCAATTTTAGAATTGAGGGCCCCCACAAACCTAGTTTGCTTTTTTTAGGTGTTACAATGGGTTTTATTTTCTACGCCCCCACAACCCAAAAGATTAAAAATTTTAAAATTTAAACCCTTTTCTTGTGAATTAGGGGGTACCAAAAAAAAAAAATTTTATATTTGGCGTTTTTAAAAAGGGCGGTTTATTTTTTTTTCAGCACAGCAGCAAAAAAAGCTTAATTAACCCCTGGATGTAAATTGCCCCCAATTTGAATTTGCAGCCAAAAAAAAGAAGTGTATTTGTATTGTAAAAAAAGGGTTTTTTTTTAAATTTAAATACAAAAGGAACTGGCTTAGATTTCCCCCTTGGAAAATTGAATGTTTTGCAGCCTTTCAGTGGAAAGCAAACTGGAAATTTTAGGGTCCAAATACCCCAAAAAATCAGAAAAAAGAAAAAATTCAGAGAAAAAGTCTCTTTAGGGGCAAACTGAGACACCCCCCAGAAATCGCTGTTTTTTAAAAATCAGTTCTTCAGGAAAAAGCGCTTTTCACCCGCCGCGCACCTTTTCCCCGTCAGTACAGTGGGGGAGGAGGTGAGGGTACCCAGCGGCCCCGCTCGGGTCTTTTATAGGGGGGTGGGCGTTCCCCAGAAAACCCGCCCCCTCTCTGATTGGCTTTTATTCTGCACATTTTCATGCAGGGGTTTGCCCTTTTTTCCTCCCGAGTGCTTTGCCCAAAGTAAAGCCATGTGCTCGCAGCCATTTTATCAAATCAAAAGCACAAATTTTGTTCACCCCAAGTACCCCAAAGGGTTTGATTGTTTTCCCAACCCCAAAAGGTTTTTCCTGAAATTCTAAACGAATTCCACTTTGTTAGAATCGATTCGCCCATCTCTAGTTATAAATCTATATAATTTTCATGTTTTAACTTACTTTTGAACCCTTGAACCATTTCACGTTATTTGCTGTACTAGAACAGCATTAGTGTCACAAACAACTGGAAAAATTCAGGTGATCTTAAGATTTTGACTAGGAAGTGAATAGCCATGAAATAAGTCATGATTAGAGTAAAATGAAAGACATGATAGGATCTGTATCTGCACAAAGTGACGCCATGTTCTCATGTATTACAAGTAAGATGGCCTAAAATCTTCTGTGCATACAGATTCAGCAATCATTATCATGACTGGTGATTACTCGGTTTTTACCATTGTGAAAGCAACTATAAAGTACTAAGATGCTAAGTATATTAAACGATGTTCCATTTTTAAGTTATACTGTATGTACCTGAGAACAACTCTATATAACAACTTACAGTGGAGATTTTGCTATTATTTAATAAAACAACAATGAAGAATACTCAGAAACAAATTATAGAATCAGGATGTGGACAGTGAGCTTTTTCATGAGAGTAGTTCTGAATCTGTTGGACTTGTGAGGGCCTAGTACAGTGGTCCCTCAACAAACAATAATAATTTATTTCAGGGTTAACATTCTAAGTGTTTTACAAGTAAAATGTTCATGATAATTGGTTGCATCTTCCATTAATCACATGTGACATGGATCGGCAGTGTCTTTAACATTGTACGGTATCTTGACTATACACTCAACATAAAATGTCCCAGGAAAGACCATTACATATTGAAAATATTGTTTCTTGAGGCCACTGTAACTTGAAGGACCAATGTATGACACAGACAAACATTTGTCTCAATGTCTGCCATGTAATAGAACACTTTCCTTGCCTGGCTATTCAAAGCCTTCCACTGAAAAATTATTTGCTCCCTGGAAATGCCAGATCACAGTTTGAAAGTGGTTGACTTTAAATAAATTGTCTATCATTTAAAAAAAAAAAAAAAAAAAAAGGGGTTTTTTGGGTTATTTTTTTTTGTCCCAAACAGTACCACTGTGTTTGGTATTTTTTATAATGAAATGGGCAGAGCCGTATAGCATTACTTGAAAAAAAGAGATAGATTTTATTATTTCTAATCCCTGAAAGTCATTTAACATGCCCTTACTAAATCCCCTTAATGACATCAGAACAGGAATGACATGCAATATGATATACACACACAATGGACATATAGAGCGGCATGTATGAACGTAGCTGCGCCAGCCCGACATCAGACGCAGCCCTGTTTGCATTAGTGTAATGCCTTTCATATGCCCGTATCAGGCGCATTACATAGCGAGCGGCACTTTGTAATGCGTCTGACTTCGGGGGGCATGCGGGAGGTGGGGCGCACTAGAACTGTATGAAGCTTTAGATTTATAGCTTCAGTATGGCAATTTTAGGCGCATTACTGCTGGAACAAGTAACCTACTTTCAAAGTGGTATACCTGAGCCAGAATTGATGTTTATGCACTAGAATGCACCTGATTTATGACCTGCAGTAGAGCGGGTTCATAAATCAGGTGCATTCTATACTATTATTATGCTCATAAAAATTGACGTTTAAACATCAAATTTCATACATGCCGCGCATAATATCCATTTCATTTTACTGGTGGCCCAAACAAATGTATTGAACATACAGAAAGAATGCCATGTAAAGCACTATTCTGAAACTAATACGCATGTGTTCATGTAATCCTAATATTTACCAAATTATGGGAAAATGGCATACAATTACATACAAGTGCACATCTAAAACAGGACACGTGCTCATGGAAGTTTAAATAACTTAGGAGATATATATTTTGCATATAGTCCTCTGCCTGTCTACCTGGGATTTCAATGATAAGCATACAATGTGACAGAAGCTTGCTTTAATGATAGATTCTGTTTATGTCATATACCACCTGCAAAGGCACATAGCAGACTTATAATGGCTTTCTTACCTTTTATGTGCTGTAAATGGATTGATAGATTAGACCTGGGGGCAGTGAACCATGGAATAAGAGGTTTGCTGGAAAGGGTTTATTACTCTTTAATGTTATTCTTGGTCTAGTGTCAGCCAAGAAGGATGAGCTAGATTATCAGAAAGTAAGCTGGGTGCCAGAACAAGCATTCTCTTCATTTATCCCCCCTTAGCCTTCGAGACATCGACTTCATGCATCATAAAAGTTATGATAAGTGTTATATGGAGGTATCACATACACACAGATATTAATGTATCTTCCACCATCAGTGCTATCACCTTTAATAGGTTTATTTATTTTAGAAGCTTTAGATATAGTTGTGCCAAGATATCAGTTACTGGGATTATATGTTTCTTTCTGTTTTCTAGTAACGGGAAACTTTGGGAAGCATAAGCAATATGAAGGGAGAATTTCTCAGTTTTGCAGATTACTGAAGTGGCATGTAGAATAATCAATAAAAATATCATAAGAGGCTGCAATCATATTGGAGTTTGGAGACCTGTCCACCCATCAGTCATTATTAACCAAAATGATAGAAAAAAAATGCCAGTATTTTTTTATTTTCTCTGGGAGGCGTACTAATAACTAACTGGGTTCTGCAAAATCAGTGTTCCCGATGTTGCATTACATATTAAATGAAGCCTAGTCCTTTACACGTATCAATGTTAAGGTTAAATTAAAGGCTATGGAAATATTTCTTTTTACTTAAATGCATTTATTTAGTGATTTTTTTGTGCAGTAGTTTTTTTTTTTGTTTTTTTTACAACATTTAAGTTGTTGGCTTCTACAGTTTATATGTATCAATAGAGAATCACTGCAGAATCCCAATCACCTCATCTGAACAATCATTTAAGACTTTTTCTTAGCTTGTTGGCAAAAGTAAATAAAGATTGTTACCAAACACATTGCTATTTGGATTTTACTTGCTTTCAGAGCTAGAAGAGATCTTATCTCCTGCTTGGGTACCCAAGCATCTCTAGGTTACTGACCACTTCTCTCTGCCATTATTTCTCCAGCAGCCCTGCTTGACCATGATGACGTTACTACCTGCTGTGTCTTATCAGTAGCACAGGAGCTTGTTTATAGATGTTACTGACAAACTTTAAGCATATGTTCACACGGCTTCATTACTGGCCAAACTTTGGGGAATAATTGTGCTGCAATACACCTGAAATACAGCTCGCGATTACGGTAAAATCATAGAACTCATTGTGTGCTATGATTTTACAGCATATTCACCGACACATACTGTGCACCGGGAGAAGGAAGTGACATCACTTCTTCCCACCGCGTAAGTGAATGGGGCCGGCCCAGAGTGCTTTAGAAGTATGTGCCAGCCAGTGTATACTTCTAAAATACAAAGTGTAGTGGCATGCACATTATGTGCTGCTATATGCTGGTTATAAATCGTGTGAATTTACCCTAACCATTTAGAGCACTGTAGCCTTCTGGCCAACTGTTTATTCTATTAGCAATCTCCCTCTAACCGGCTCAGCTAGGAATGGCACAGCTGATATTCCAATCACTGCCGTAGAACCGCTTACAACGCAACCTGGAAGTGAGAACCTGAAGCCGGGTGTGAAGAACAGACTCTTTTTTGTTTACAGCATGAAAAACAAATACCCTTTATGTTCAGCTGGAAAGTTGATCAACTTTGATAACTTCGTTCATCAATTTTAATAAAATATTACAGGAGCAATCTAGTATACGAAAATAAAGTTTAAATGGAGTTTGGGAGACTGATTTTTCACATATCCCGCAATTTTACCTGTGGATGGTAGTCAATTTGTTGAAAAGCAGCTTTCCCTGTTTTTCCTATCTTCTCTGAGTATGGGTTTTGTGGTTAGCACTGTTGCCTTGCAGCAAATGAATCCGGGGTTCAAAAAACACCAACATCTGCAAGGAGTATGTTCTCGTCCTGTTCAAATTGGTTCCCTGTGTGTGCTCAAATTTTCCTACAAAAAAAACCTGATGGATTAATCTGGAATTTAGACTGTGACCCCAATGGGGACAGGGAGCAATGTGAATAATGACAATCTCTGTACAACGCTGTCAAATGTAACAAAGATCAATGGGTGAGATAAGAAACATTTAAGGTGGAGTTTACCTCATTCCTCTGCTCATCAACAGGAATGCTATTGTCCTTGGTAAATACAGTGGAGAAAAACTTGTTTCATAGGTTTGTTTTCTCCTCATCGTCCTCTACAATACCTCCCTCACTACTTTTCAAAAGGCCAACATTTTTAGTTTTAACCTTTTTACTATGTATATAGTTAAAAAATGTTTGGATTAATTTTACTCTCTTTGGCAATATGCTTTTCTGTCCTCAGCTTTTCTGTTTTTATCATTATTTTGCATATTTTATTTTTTCCCTTTTTCTCTTCTCTGCCCTCCTTTTTCTCTTCTTAAGTGCTCTCTTTTTGTTATTTATTGTCTCCTTTAAATCTCTGTTGATCCACATTGGCTTTTCCTGTTTCTAATCACATTATTTCCATAATGTATGTAGCTCTCACAGTGGGCGCTTAAAATGCTTCTCACATTTTTTATCTGTTTTTTTTATTTTTAAAGACCTTATCCCAGTCAATGCAGTTTAGGGCCTAAATTAATATTAGTCTTCTTGAAATTCAATGTTCAGTTTGGTTACTATTTCCCAGGTACCCCCCAATCTGAACCTTTGTTACTCTTTCATGAATATTAGTCAATATTAAGTCCAAAATGGCCTTTCCTCTAGTCGGCACCTGCACCAGTTGGGAAAGGTAATTATCTTTAGTCATTGACAAAAACCTGTTTCCTTTATGAGAGCCACAGGTTTCAGTTGGGGTGTGCCGGATCAGGACTAGCCTCCTTGATATTTTTCCCTCTACCCTTCTTTCTGACTGTCACCAAGCTAGCTGCCTCATGTTCCTGCACTTCAATGCTGCCATACTTTCATGCATCTACCTCAGTGAGTGGTTGCTCAGTGAGCAGCAGACTTGCTTCCAAATTGGCAATGAATCTCAGTGTTGCCACTTGCTTATTTAGATCCAGGATCCGGGCTTCTAAATGTGGTGTGTTTCACACATCTCACAAATCACTATGCACTCTCAAATGGATGTTCAAGGATTGCATATATTGCACAGGATGTGCACTGAACATAATTGCCTATCATGGAACTCATAAGGATAATACAAAAGAGAATGACACACAAATATAAGCAGAAAATTCAGTACAATACTGTCCCTCCTAAAGTCCCCAAATCTAAAGTCCCTCAATCTTAAATTCCCATAGCCAAAAAATGCACTTGCAAGCTTGGATGCTTGCACTTTCACCTTAGTTAAACCTTTTCTCCCATGCTGTTCTGCTGCAAACCACTCCTTCAGGATGCAAGGACTAAACTAAGAAGAACAAATTCATTGAGTGGAGATGGAGAGAGACATCATGAATTTTAAAAAGTGTGTAGAGGACTAAATTACAAAAGAAAAAAAAAATAGAGAAGGCAGTTGTCCATTGTCACTAATATGGGTCACTTTTAGAGAGACAAAAGTAATGTATACACTGCAGATTTAAAGGGGTTGTCTCGCTACAATGATTGGGTTTTAATTTAAAGATCTTTAAAAAACAAGCAGCTTTGCAATATATGTTCATTACAAATGTCCTACTGATTTGAGCTAGCCCTGTTAGTATTACTACATCAGCTTCTCAAGTTTCTATAGTAGCTGACCTGTTGATCCTTATCTTACTGGCTGTCAGGTCTGAATGACTCATCACCTTTGAAGACAGGTCGGAGCAGAGAGCCCCTCCCGCACAGAATGCTTCTGGAGTGGAAGGAGGGGGAGGGAGGACTCTGGAGTCTGTGTCCATGCAGCCTGGATTAACCCTGTGTGTGCCTGCTTCCTCCTACTCTCTACACAGATAGATGTGACAGCAGTGACCCTGTCTGTTACTATAATCATGATATGTCTTTGGAACTGTGACTATACTAATACTGTACAGATCAGGCATGTGAATACTTTATGCTTCTCCTGTATTAGTGAGACATCTGAGTATAGTAACATTCCCTTGTTGTTGCTGGAGATGTGGAGACTTGTAAGCTAAGCAGGGGATATAGGAACACATGCATCCCTCTGCTATATTAGCAGACACATCAGCTTCACAGACCTCTATACACTCATAGATCAGCCCTCTCATGTAACAGACCTAGGCAGGCACACACAGGGTGAACTCTGAGAGCAAACCCCCTCCCCCCCCCCCTGTATAGAGTTACGTAGCTGCCTGTGTGCTGATGGGAGGGGGGAGAGGGAGCAGAAGAGACAGACCAAGAAGCACGCCCCTCAGTTCAACTTACCAGGGACACTGACAGGCTGAAAGCTCGTAATGAGACAACTCCTTTAAGTAAATACATGTTTAAGCAAAGAAATAAAAGAAAATAATGTAAAAAAAAACACAACAGAATAACAGAGCAGACTTCTTAGCTAACATTTTAGTACAATTCTGTTATTTAGGAGACTTTAAATCTGACCAGGACAAGGACAGCGCATAAAGGCACTATTTAGTTGCATGCTTCTAGAAAACTATAACACCAGCCAATAGAAACATTCAAGTGACTTATCTGTAATAGCTGCATAGGGAAAAGAGACATTTTGAATGCAAGACAGATATAGTTTTGCAATATCTACAACAGTATACGTAGAGATCAACATACAAAACATGGAATAAATGCATAATGCATCACTTCCCCTGTGATGGCACTGCATGTTTTCCCTAAACAAAGAAACTAATTGCTGGTGTAAAAGAAGGTAGACCTTTAGTCTTCAGTTTATTGTCAAAGGATCAAACAAGTTGAGTTTGTACTAGATGACGAATCACTTTAGAAGGCAGAACATCCAAAACTTATCTTACTCAAATGTCTTATCTGTTACTTAATAGCAAAATAGTTTGTTCATATAATTCTTAAATATTTACATTGCAATACCCCTAAGCACCAATTTCCAAAATGCCTACAGATAATCAACACAAATTATTTTTAAGGCAAACTAAATAATTAAAATAAAACCTTTATTTATATATTTAAAATAGGAAAAAATGCAATTCCTCCCAAACTATTAATATCCAGAGCCGCTAAGAGACAAATACGGTACAAAAACACCATGCAAGTCTGGCTATAATGTTTGCAATTATATCCACTGCAACATCATGCATAGGGACAAGAGATATTAGGTTGTGGAAAAAATAGATACATATATATTCTCATGGGTCTTATGATGTAATATGGTATGGTTACTTTATTTTGACCCTATTTAAGATCCTGACTTTTTACCTACAGCCTAATATACGGAATAAAAACGTATGTGCTTTGTAATTAATGACACGCTAAAATATTATAATAACCATAATAATAATAATATAGTTTTATATAATTTGGTACAAACAGAGAAATACTGATATGACTCTTTAAGTAATAGTGTAAGTCCTGTGAACCCAACTACATACAGTGATTGACAACTATTCCTGTATCAGTGTGTGTACAGAAAAAACTGTCAATCACTGTATCTGGGTGGTGTAATTGGCATTATTACTTTCTGTTTTAATTATTTAGCTTTTTACTCAGAAATCCTGTTCTAGATCATATAATCCCAGATATCACAAAGCTCAGCTTCACTCTCTCTATCACACCCTGCTGTCAGATAAGGTGGCATGAACCACCTGCCAGGCTCCCTTTAAAGGCTTTAAATATCTGTATTTGTATATAAAGTTTGTTGTATCTGATAGCTAGTACTAGATTGTTAGTTGTTGGCTCTTGGAGATCTAACACTGGTTTTGTATGAACTTCTGAATTGTGTCTTGTTCATAAGATTGAAAAAAAAAATAATAATGACTGCGTTTGATTTGCCTGTGGCAAGGGGCAAACTATTTGTTTCTCTGGATTCACAAAATTAATTGCAACATTAACAATTAAACTCGGTCATACATTATGCAAGGCATATATTTCAAAATGAAGAGCTGTTAACTGCTCCACAAGCATATCAATTACACCACACAACTTTTATAACAACTTTTAAAACAAGAATACCAGCCAAAAATACATCCATGAATCTACAGTAGGGCAATAAATGACAGATTCTAAATAAAAATAGTAGCCTGGACCAGTTGTGGTGATCTACATGAACTTCTGGGTTTACTCTTTCTCCCATCACCAGTGAATGCAGTACACTAGAAAATGACAGTTGCATGATCTGATCATATCATAGAACTGGAGATCACCACATTTTGCAGATACGTTTTCATAGATAGATCTACAGCAGGACAAAGTTGTGGGCTGACTTGAATGTTTGCTAAAAAAAAGTTACGATTGAGGAAGAATTTCCTTTTCAACAGATATAAAGATGAACCTTTTCATAAGGCAAACTTAAAGGGGTTATCCAGACAAAAATAAACTGATGACCTATCCTGGACAGGCCATCAATTTGGGATGGGTCAGGCGCTGAGTGTCAGCACCACTTTCGGTAGTAGCACACAAAGAAAGTGAAGCCGAAGTGTGTCACATCTCCTGTGTTGTGGCTGACTCAGGGTACTGCAGTGCAGCCCTCGTTCACAGTGAATGATATCACTCTACAATCCTGCTTCACAGCACTGCACCTCCCTGTGCAGCTTGTGCCACTTTGATACAGCTGAACTGTATGGGTGCTGAGTGTCAGCACCCAACTGATCCACTTTTGATGACCCATCTGCCTTCCATCTTAGCACTTATCTATGTATGACGGTATGATACTTAATAAATAACAGTTAGCAAATAATACACCTATACATGGAACAAATATACCATTTGCCAGTGATTGCTGCCAAAAAAAAAACTGCAATATCAAGACCCAATAATAATGCTACTTAAGGCTCAAATATCACTGCCATGACCACCACATGTACACAGGTGCTCTACAGACATACACTCACCGGCCACTTTATTAGGTACACCTGTCCAACTGCTCGTTAACACTTAATTTCTAATCAGTCAATCACATGGCGGCAACTCAGTGCATTTAGGCATGTAGACATGGTCAAGACAATCTCCTGCAGTTCAAACCGAGCATCAGTATGGGGAAGAAAGGTGATTTGAGTGCCTTTGAACGTGGCATGGTTGTTGGTGCCAGAAGGGCTGGTCTGAGTATTTCAGAAACTGCTGATCTCCTGGGATTTTCACGCACAACCATCTCTAGGGTTTACAGAGAATGGTCCGAAAAAGAAAAAACATCCAGTGAGCGGCAGTCCTGTGGGCGGAAATGCCTTGTTGATGCCAGAGGTCAAAGGAGAATGGGCAGACTGGTTTGAGCTGATAGAAAGGCAACAGTGACTCAAATAGACACCCGTTACAACCAAGGTAGGCAGAAGAGCATCTCTGAACGCACAGTACGGCGAACTTTGGGGCAGATGGGTTTTACACAGCAAAAGACCACACCGGGGGCCCACCCCCTTTCCCGCTAAGAACCCAAAATGGAGCCCAATTTCCAAGCTCATCAAAATTTTGGACAGTGAAGTTTGGGAAAAACCCCTTGGCCCGGGGTTCCTGAGGGAGTCTCCCCGATTTTCTGCTGCGAAAAATTGGGGATGGTAGGGTCAAATTTGGTGTCAAAAACCCATGAAAGCATGGATTCCTTTCCTCCCTTTGGGTATAAACCGGTTCAGGCTGGTGGGGGGTTTCCCCAATGGTGGGGGGGGAATTATTTTTTTGGGGCATTCTTTGGCCCCCTTTTGGGTACCAATTGAAAACCGTTGCAACACCCTTGTGGAATCTATCCAAACGAAAAAATTGAGGCGGGTTCTGAAGGAAAAGGGGGTCCAACCCTTTTTAACTAAAAAGGTGTACCAAATAAAGGGGCCCGGGTTGATGTATAAAAACACCCTTTACGGGAAAAATCATATGTGGTAGATTACAAGGGTATGGGGTTTGCTCGCATCATATAAGTGATTAAAGTGTTTTTTATATTTAGGGGCTAACAGGAGACGTTTCCTCTTTTTTGGAGCATTCCCCTTTAAATTTTTTTCTAATTTTCCCTTTGGGGGCCCCCCCAGACCGCTAGGGATGACTTTTTCCCCCCGGCCAGGATCGTCTCTGCCAAACACCACAAAAATTTTTATAAATTCTCACCCCTATCCCCTCCTTCCTAATTTGTTTTTATACAGGAAAGCATGGTGACCCCCTATCCCTACAGCAAACCGATTTCTTATTATAGGAAAGCCAATTGCTTTCTGTGGGAGATGGGGAGTCATCCATCATTCCCCTATAGGCTCCATTAGGAAGGAATATACACCCCCTCCCAGTAGGTAGGTATATAGGTCTCCTTAGTAGGTAGATATATAGCCCCCTGGAAAGGAAAGGTATATAAATTCCCTTTAAGGGGGGTTAGGGGGAAAAAAAACCCCTTGGAAGGTAGAATAATGGGCCCCCTTTAAATTTATGAAAACGGGTTAAATGGGGGCCCCATTGCAGGAAATTTTAAATAAAGCCCCCTATGGGAAAAAGTTAGGTATATGGGCCCCCTCCCCATTAGGGGGAACCAAAAAAAAATTAAATAATAGGTGGGGAAAATAATAAGTCAGCATGGCAATTGTAGCTTTGGCGTCCATGGGGTTTTAAATATTCATTTAAAAGAAACCGTGGGATACTTGGGGCCCACAGCAAAAACCCCCAGAACCCCAAAACAACCTCAGGTTCAGGCAGCGTCATTTTTACATGGGGCACAGGCTCCGGATAAAACTGCCTAGTAACGCCCTTGCCGCGCGATATGAGCTCGCACGGGCCAGCTGTAGTACAAAATTGAAATTGTCTGGCGGTCCAAAACTTATTGAATGGCGGGTCAAAGTTTGACACCCCTGATCTACAGTGTGTACAGCTATATACAGTATGGTGAACTTTTAGAAATAGAAAAGCATTTCAAATGTTTGATGAGTGCCAGTGTATTTGATTTTTTTCTCACGTAGGTTTTGCCTTTGCACAAAAAACCCCCACTATAATTTTTAAAATGCCGAAAAAACTCCCTCCAGACCCCAAATTTTTTAAAGACATTGTCAATTTTTCGGGGATTTTAAACCACATTTTTTTCCTTTCGCCAAGGGGAAAGTTTGCAACATTTCAAAAAAAACCCTAAAATTTTTGGTTTAAACCCTTCAGTTTATTTTTAAATGGGGCTCTAGAAATGTAATATTTTTTAAAAAACACATCAGTTTAATCACACAATAGATCCAGCAGGATGTAGCTATTTTTGGCTTTTAGCACATAGGCCCACATGTATGAAAACCGTCTAGGTCTAAAATTACCTTTGTTGAACATAGCAACCAATCAGAGAGTCCCTCTCATTTCATATAGTGCTCTGGAAAAATAAAAGGGGGCGCCCCAAATTTGGTGCTATGGGCAAGAAAGTGAATTTTCGACCTAGACAGTTTCCATACATGTGGCTCATAGTATTTTTTTCCTTCACTGTGTTTTGGGAATCGTAATGATTTATTTTTTTATTTTTTTATTGATATGACTTTGTAAGTGCTTGTTTTTTGTGGGAGTTGTGCTTTTTATTTTTTGTATTAAAAAAAGTTTTTTATTTTTTTAAGATGGAAGGAAAAAAAACAAAAATTTCTGCAAATTTTTTTTATTTTGATTTAGTATTAAACTGTGCATATAAATGTTTTTGTTCATTTTTATTCTGACAGTCATTATGATGACTATGATACCAGTAGTATCATAGTCATAGTTTTTCTTATGTTTTACTACTTTTGCACAATAATAGAAATTTGTTTTTTAATGCCAAGTTCACTGTTTATTCCATTTTTGGGATGGGAGGTGAACAAAATATTTTGCCACTGTTATTTATATATTTTTAAGGTGTTCACCATGTTACTTAAATAATAGAATATTTTTTACATTAGGGTCATGATAAATTAATTGCATTTTTTTCTATTATTTCTTTTTCAAATAATAGAGCAAACTGTTAGGGAATAAAATTTATATTTTTTTTAAAGGCGTGGGGGGAAAAGATTTTTGTTGTCCAACTAGGAGACTTGATAATGCAATTGCTTTATCACTAATATGATAAACTGCAGTGCTATTGTATTGCAATGTATTATGTATGTCAGTCTAATGTTGACATGCATTCCCATAAAAATCTTCTGGGGCCCCTTGGGGTGCCATGGGCCACTATAAAGTAAAAACAAAGGGTCGACCCGGGGTGATAAAAAAAAATATATTTCCTTTTTTTTTAACCACTTAATTCCATAATTCTTTAAATTTACTGTGGGGGAATCTAAAAGGTCAAAATGCCCACTGGAGTTATCTCCAACCTGACAGTTAGAGTCCATCTACAAAACCCCCCGGGTTAAAGTAGTTGGCTGTTAAAAAGGGTTTTTGGTTTTTTAAAACCATTAAAAACTGACTGTAAATCATCCCTATAGACGTCAATAGAAAGGATATTCGGTGGTTGGATTTCAAAGCTGACAATTTTACAGAAAAACATGAACATGTTAGTTTTTCTGATATATTTCACCGGAAAATGGCAAATTATTGCATTATTCAATTCAATTGGGGGTTTGGGCCAAAATCCAAAAAAACCCTTTCCCAAAAAAACTACACAAAAAATGTGCAAAAAAATTAAAACAAAGTGTAAAATATTTTTCAAAAAGAATCAAAACCGTTGGGGCAAAGGCCTATTGGGAAAACTTGGCAGCTTAAAATGGGACTAATCCAAAAGAGGGGGGGTTTCCCAACTTTACAGAATCCAGAAAAAAGCCTGACTCAGATCCCAGGATATATAAAAGTGAAAAACTGAAACACCGACCATAAATTGGGTGATTTTGGGGGGAAAAAAAGGGGGATTTTTAAAAGGGGAAAGACTGTGCATCCAAAGGGGCTAGATTTTGGGGTGGTCCCAAAACAGCTTGTTTCTTACAAGAGAAATGAAAGGCTAAAATTGATAGTAAGTGATGAAGAACCTGTTGAGATACAGCATAGTCAGTCAGTGCTTTGGACAACCAACAGGCAGATAGTTATTGTTGCTCAAGGTAGTAGGGTAGGATTGTCTAGCTGCAAAATTTAGGTGCCTAAGGGGGTTTTTCGCTGAAGCAGTGGGGGGCAGGGAGAAAATGGGGCCCGCCTGTCGGGGAGGGCAAAATTTTCTACTGGGGTTTTTAAAAGATTTTAGTCCAAGATATTAGCCTACTAATCCTGAGTTGTGGAAGGGTTTAATCCTGGAGGCAGGCTTTTGCTGGCACTGGGGGAGGGTTGTTTTTAAAAGGGCCAAATTTAAAGGGGAAATTTAACATAAATATCAATATTGGGTATATATGTTGTGTGCCATTGAAAAAAAAAGATCCGTAAATCCGAATATCCCCCTTTAAAATCCCTACTGCCTTTAAATGTACTATAGTAGCATGGAACATAAGCATGCCCTGTTTTTTTATTTTTGATTCACACTCATTTTAAAACATCAAATTGTAAAGTATATTTTTTCTAGTTGTTTATGCTTTGAAAAAATACCCCTGCTTATAATTTAGCTTACATTTTTCCTAAAGCTTCAGAATTTAAAAGTATGGGTATAAAGAGTTAGTAGAAGCTATAAATTATAGCCTTTTCTATTTCTTCCTTGAAAATTGCAAGAAAAAAATAAGTCTGGGATGAATACCCTTCACCACCTTATATGTATTCTTATTATAAGCTTTCAGAAAACTGTACTTAGACGTAGTTATAATTCCCGGAAAAAAAAACAAACTAATGTTTTTTTTTTTTTCCCTGAAATTCCCCTTCTTCCACTTTTTGTAATTCTTGTATTTTTTAAGGGGAAACCCTCATTGCTTTTTCTGTCAGACAGATTTTAGAAATTTACTCTTTCTGTAAATAACCCTTTTTTGTTTGAGGGGTTAAGGGATGATGACATTTATCAATAGTACTTCATGTCCATGACACAAAGATATAGCATGGATGCTTTAAAAAAAAAAATAATTTAAAAAATTTAAAAAAGCAAATAAGGGGTTTCAATTTTTACTTAATTTCCAGATTGGGTTTAAAGCATTGCTGGCAAGGAAAGATTTTTTAGGTTTTTTATATTCTAGAATAATTAGATGGGTTTTCTTCTTTCAGACATATACATTTGCTATGCTTTCTTGACCTTTAAATCTTTTAAAAAAAAGGGTTTCCCTTGTGGTCAGCATCAGACTTTTTAAATTTACAGTAAAAAAGATAGATAGAAAGTAGATAAAATAATACCTTGTAGATAGATAGAAAAGATAGATTAATTTTAAAAATGGGGGAAAAAAGGCAGCACATCCATTAAAAACATTAAAAAGAGGCAAACGAAAAAAATCCCAACATCACAGGTTTAATAAGTAGTGATGAAACGATTACGTTACTATCCCTCATCGGGGGCGATTTTGATATCGGCAATTAAAACAATAAGATATCCGATAGTCGATAAAGATTAAACCCCCGATGACCCTTAAGCTATGGGAGAGGAACAACCCCCTTCATTCTTACAACCCCAAACAGGGGTGGGAAAGCCGGAATTAACTCCACAAAGTCAAATGGATAAAAACTACAACTTAGGGCAACACCTTAGGTTAAAAAAACCACAGAAAAAAAACTCACAAAACCAACACTATCCCTGGGTTTGGGACCACAGGCCCTGACCCCTTTAAAACCCCATCACCCCCAAATTTTAAAAAAACCAAAAGGGGAGTATTTTTTTTTAACCCTCCCCTTTTTCTTGAACGGAATTGAATATACCAGTCCAGGAACGCAGCAATGAGCCTCTCCAACCAGCATGCCCCCCTATGATTAAAAAGTGCCGGCAACCTTTAGACTCAAAACCAAACCACCATTTCGAAGAACCTAGTAACCACCTCAAATAAAACAGACCCAGTCTCCGCACAACATACCAATAAAATCATTCTGACACACCCACACCCTCAACACACTATCATGTAACCTTCTTTGACAAACCAACCCTACTCTTCGCAATAACTAATCCGCATCTCCCAGAGCCACAACCATAAACAATAACCCTCCCTACAGCCCCATCCCCCAGTACAGCCCCCACCGACAACCCCCTATGCAGGGCCCCTTCTACCACATCCACCCCCCCACAAAACTTTTAAATCCCATGATACACCAATGACTATAACCTGTCCCAGGACCGTCATGTATGACCATTAAAACCTGTTACTGACCTACCCCAAAATAAAAAGTGCCGGGAAAAGGAGGTCTTTGAACCACCATTTTAGTTGAACTGGACATTAACTCATATCTGGTCCTGTACCGCAGGATACCAATTAAACCTTTGTCTGATGACCTCCGACAGATTAAAAAAACATGGAAAAGGGAGTCTATTCAACCCACCATTATTATTGAACTGGACACAAGACTATACCTGTTCTGTAACCACAGTATTGACCCATGAATAACCTGTCTTGACCCCTACAGATATACAGTGCTGGAAAAATGCCTTACATATCACATAAATTCACACTCACCAATATATCGAATCAAACTGGACCTAGACAAAAACCATCTCCTGGTCACAGCAAGAGCCCCAAACCTGCATGACCCCCATGAATACAAAGTGCCCGCAAAAGGAGTCTTACACCATACCATTTAGTTTCACTGGACAAGACTATACCAGTCCAGTACCTGCAGAATGACCATTAAACCTGTCAGACCCACAGATTTAAAGTGCTGGGAAAAGGAGTCTTGAACCACCATTTTAGTTTTCACTGGACATTGACTAATATCTGTCCTGTAACCGAGAATGACTCCTGAACCTGTTTTGACCCCCAGATCACAAAGTGGCACAATGCTTTTTGATACCGTGACCTGTCATTTAGTATATTTTTGGTAACTGACATTTGTTTACAGAATTTATTTAGAAGTTTTATTTATAGTTTTCACATTATTTATCAATTTTGACTTTTTTTTCAGTGTTTAACATAAAACAATACACCCCTCCCCTGCAGTTTTTTAAAGGTATTTTTACACGTTTAATGTTGTTATTTGTCCGCACACCCATAAGTAACTACAAATTGTCCTATATCATTTCCCAAAACACTTCTTAGTTGAGAAAACATTTGGCCCTCCTGGCTTCTTAGAGTGATTAGCCAATCAATACAATGGTTACATGTTTTCCCTCCAAATCCTTCTTCAGTGATTAGGACAACACCCCAGGGATATCAAATGATGCGACCCCCATAGTGACTCGAGCCCCAGAAAATGTTAGCCTCAACTTGTGCAATTTGTGCCCTGGGGCCCTTTTTGACAATACTTAACCTCACAGAAGTCACCTTTTTCAAATTACTGATTTTTAGAGAAATTTGAAAGCTCTCCTGATTGCCCCTAACGGTGAAGCCAGTGCTGCCGTCAGCCATTGTTAACAACGGAGGTCCCAGCTGCCAGCCAGACTTAGCAGAGGGTGCGTGAAAGCCCAGCTAGCGTCTGTCATCTATAAACGCCAGGTCAGCTGCAAGGGCCGGATATAACGTGGGTGCGGTGAGAGGCCCAGGCCTGGCTATCCGTCATCTATTAACACGGTAAAAAATGCCCTTATGACGCAAGCAAGCAACGAAAACAGTCGTGCTGAAGCAGCAGTGCAGAAGCTGAAGTGAGAGTGTAAGACCTCCAGCCTTCCTCAGTAACACAGTCAGACCTTGGTACGCTTGCCCCTCCGTATGAGGTGTCGGACCATAGAGCTTCACTTGGGAAACTACTGGAGGTTAACGCTCATTGTTCCAACCCAGGTCACCTTTTTCTTGGCAAATCTTTTTCTCATTTTAATCACGTGCAGGAGGAAATTTGTCTCGTTTCTTTGTTCTCTGTCCGTGATCCAGTACTCCAATGTCCTCTGAAATAACCTAATCTATCTGGTCAAGTCTTCCCTGTACCTGCCCTTGTACAATTCAAGCAGAGAAATTTTTTAACCACTATTTTGTACATGCAATTTTTTAGTAGTTTAAATTTGCTAAACAACACATTTTTAAAATAGGATGGAATCCCACCAGACTTTGCTCTCTATTTTTTAATTGTATAAAGGGTTGTCTCAATACAGGTATTGCTAGCTAATGTTTAAAGTTCTTGCACAAACAAGTCATTTTGCAATATTGTGTCCCATTAACGGGGTCCTACCTAATCCTGTTTCTGACAGCACCATCACCTTGAGCCACTCTTGACAAATGTGAAGACACATGTCTGTTAGAAACAACATTTTTTATATAGGAACTTTAGTATAGCTGCATGTCCACAGCAAAATGCCCCCAAAAAATTCTAACATGACCTTTGAGCCACTTTTGACAATTGGTGAAGAACAATGTCTGTTAGAAACAAATTTTTTTAGAATAGACCTGTAGTATTTGCTGCATTTCAAAGCAGCAGCATGACCCAAAAATTATAAAAATGACTTCTCATCCACTGTTAAAAAAATTGTGAGGTAGAAATGCCCACTTAAAAGCCACATTTCTGTTCCAAAGGACCATGATTATTGCTGTAGCTCACAGCAACATTGACCCCAAAAAAATACTAAAAATGACTCTCACCACTTGTTAAAAATTGAGAGGGTAAAATGCCACTTAGGGGAAGCCACATTTCCTGTTTCCAAATGACCATGATTACAGCTGTATCTCACACAACATGACACCCATAAAATTATAAATATGACTCTCATCAACTTGTTTAAAAATTGTGATGGTGAATGGGTCATTAGAGCCACGTTTCAATTTCACAAAGGAGCATAATTATAAAGACTGTATCTCACAGCAAAATGACCCCCAAAATTATAAATAATGACTTCTCAGCCACTATGAAAAATTGGGATGAGAAATGTGCCACTTAAATCCACATTTTCATTTCAAAGCGACCAATTATAGCTGTATCTCACAGCAACAGAAACCCCAAAAAATTAAGTAATATGGCACTTCCACAAAGCCACGTATGAAAAAATTGTGTATGAGAAAATGCCACTTAGAAGCCACATTCAGTTCCAAGGAACCATAATTATAGCTATAACTCACAGCAACATGACCTCAAAACCAATTGACAATGCGAAAAAACTTCTTAGATAAAGTGAGATAAATGGCATACGTGTTTAATGAAACTTTCTGTCTTTTACAGTCTCCCACAGCAAAACCCAGCAAAATGAACTGTTGGTAACCGAGAATAAAAATTGCAAGTAAGAAATGATCATTTAAAAAAAAAGGTTTTCAAGAGACCATTACTTTTGAAGAGGAGATGTGAAGTAACCGCAACTAATTCGTTGACGCCTCGCAATTGGGCCAACAACATCATCAGAGTATCCATGCCTGATTCCATCTTGATGAAATCAAACGATCCACATTATCTGTAGGAAAGCCGGATGCGTTAGTCTGTATGACTCCTCCAGCTGTGTTGCAGAAGCCGCTCAGATATTGACGCTGGCTGCTTGGCAGGACAACACCCTCTATGGCTGTGGCGTCCCCATTTTGGATACCCAATAAGTCAAACTGGGTGCGGACTCATACAAAAACATCGTGTTGTAGACGCAGATAGTCGTGCACCATGATCTTACAGCTGTCTCAGTGGTTGGATGTGTGCCCTGCATTGCATGCATTGGATGAAGTGGTAAATAAAAGATTGCCAGAGGTCACCCCATTAGGCATCTGCCACCTTGCCTGCTGCGCTGCTGCGGCTACGGGCTACTTGGGCACTCTACTGCTGTCACGTCACAGAATGTTTTATCCAACGTGACATTGTGAGGAACGTGAAAGCGACGCAACATATGTCTCCAGTTGATCAATCACACGGTCTCCAATTTACCTGCAATTTACTCTCTATTGGTGGGTGAAGGAAAGTGCTGAGTTTTTGTTTTGTACCCTCGGGCGGGATCCAGAGGGTGGGCTACCCCAGTAACTGTTGTTCATTTTGATGGCATCAATGGCGAGGATCATGTTGGAGGAAATGGAGCATCCAAGCACACATGTGAGATCATGAGCCTTGATTTCCCAAGCCCTCTGGGTCGAGGGGCACTCAGCAAACTGATCTTCATCATCTTCCTCGCTCTGCCCTCAAATTCTAGCCAACCTCTTTTCCAAGGCAGGGACGTCTAACAGTTGGTGTCCTAGGATACCTCCTCCTCCTCCTCCCCGCTTCTCCGGCACAGCTTCAACACAGCCTGACTTGCCTGAGATGATGCACCCTAGAGAGCTGAGCGCTGCCTGCACTAGCCTGGACCCCGAACCACTGCCTAATGAAGAACGAAAAAATTTAAATTGAAAACTGTCGGGCCCTTGTGGATTCGACGGAGAGAAATGGTCCGGTGTCCGCATCTGTGTCCCGTCTTCCTCCTCCCTTCGCAGGCGGGACCTGTTGTTCAGAGTGTCCAACGATCGTTCCAGAACTAAGATCACCACAATGCTCATGCTGACTAGGCATCCGTCCTCACTGACCTTTTTGGTGGCTTCTTCAAAACTGCAAGGATGGTGGCAGAGGCTTTTTCACCTGCCTCCACTCTCGGTGGCTCAACTCCCGAGGTCCGAACCTCTGCTTGTCAGGACCATGGGTCACTTCGTACTGCTTAATATGGCATGCGCTGCCTGCAACAATCGCTGGAGCATGTGATGATGTAATTCCCATCCAGCGTGTAGCCCACGTCAACAATGAGACGTTGACTGGGAGGCCGAGCTGAAACTGCAATGCAGCCAGGCGGGTACGAAGCAGGGTGCGAATGGCGAACGTGCGAACTCAGAACCTTGAGCCGTTCCTCACAGGCAGTCCAGACCCGGGTATGCTCTTTTTAGAAATTTCTGGTAACGACAAGGTTCATGACATGTGCCAGCAAAGGATGTGCTCCAGCCTAACGATCTTAAGGGCGGCCAGCCAGATCTTTCCCCTTATCGCACACCACCTTCCCTGGCTACAAGGCTCTTGTCACCCAGCCAAGCGCTCGATCTCTTTGCGGAGAGCCGTCCACAGCTCCTCGACCTGTGTGTGGACCGGTCCCCCTCCCAAGGACAGATTAATTTCAACACGGCCTGGTTACTCGCTGGGCACGTGGATGCCACTAAGACCTAGGGGAAAGAGCCCTGGTCACCAATCCCTCGGTTTTGAAGAGCGTGCCGCTGATGCCTGAGAGCCACCACCGTCACCACCCAGAGTACATCCACCCAGCTCACCAGTGAGTTGTCACAAGAGATATAGCGGCCTTGGCCTGCTTACTAGTCCATGTGTTGGGTGTCAATGGACTTTTCGGCCACAGATGCAGACAACGCGCTTTGAAATTATAAGGAAAGACCACGTGGCTGGCCCAGTGGCCAGTATCGGCTTTTCTTTGGCAAAGAAATGCCTGCTTCGGCATCGGTAATAGGGGGCAGGCCAAGGCCATGACATGGCGGACCCATCTGTGTCCACCAAGACGGAAAGGCAACATTTCCAAGGCCAAAAGCCTGGCAATGCCGACATTCAGGCTTTTGGGGCTTTTGGATGGGTTGGGTTAAAGTGTTTTCTTTCTCTCCCAAAACCAGGCAGACAGAAGGCTGGCTGCTATACTGGCAGCTGTACGGCGTGCAGTCGTAAACTGTGGGAAGGATAAAGGTGTAGGAATGGGTCTCTGTGGTGCTGATGGTAACTATGGGCGAACGGTGGGAAGGCTGAAGCAGGAGTGCTGATCCCGATCATTGACTCCTGAGAGACATGGGCACTGAGGAACGCTTGGTGGACTGGCGAGAGGAGGAGGCTGAGCTCAGAAGGTGCGACAGTGGTTGGAGTCCCTAGGGGCGTCGGTCTGGGCCTTTTTTTGCCTACCATTTTCAACTCATGCATTGCGCTGCATTGACTAGACAGTTGCTGGTGGTTAAATACCTAAGATTCTTGCCTTTACTTATGCATCTACGGCAAAGGCGGGCATATGACATCGCTGGGTGAATCAGAGGCTTGCTCAAAAAAATCCCAGGCTTGAGTGGACCTGGACTTTTTGATGCGATAAGCGAGACGGGGTTTCCGCTGACCGGGCTGGGCGAATCATATCGCCAGACTTCCTGGCGACCGCCCTCCCTCCCTTTTTGAGGCTGGACCCGTACTGACACTACCCCAATCCCCCACGTCTTCCTCCTCGTCCATGATGAACCGCTCGCAAGCAAATTCTGCAGATAAGACCACGTTGATCCGCAATGTCCGTCATCATCAATCATCAACACATGTGACTTGGTCGTCCTGACATTCTGCATCCAGAGCAGCGGGCAATCAAGAAGAGGTAGACTGCAAGGCTTTGCCGAACACCCTGGGATTTTGCCGATTGACCGCTTCCTTCTCCTCCTTTGATGACATCAGTAACTGGGTGTCAGAGCAGAGAAAATCATCATCTTTGGCCTCTGATCCTTTAACATGCCTTCTGAACCCCAACCGCATTTTGTCATCAAAGACGTCTTCAGAAAATGGATTATCCACATGGTGGGTATCACCGAGTTGACATTTGGGCAGCCTTCGCTTCATGTTGGAGAGGAAACGGATGCTGATATGCTGATGATGCATTTGGGCCGTCGACTGGTATGATGAGGAGGAAAGACTTGCTGTATGCAGGTTGGATTAACCACAGAAGAACAATTGGCGACGCTGTTCGTTACTGAGATTCACAGGGCCCTGACCCAGCCGATGACAGCCTGACGTTCCCGCAACTGAAGATACCGCTGGCATGCGTGTTCTTTTTCGCCAGCACTGGAAGAGCACCTTCTCTCGTACCTCTACCTCCTGTCCTACCCCCACTCTTTGCTCGCTAACCACCTAATTTCGCTCATGTTCCCAGAAAGAAAAAAATTTGAGAAGGTATGGAAGATTTTGGAAAGGCTCTTATTTAAAAGACGGCAAATCACAGAGCTATTCTCAAATCCCACAAAACACAACAACAATTGGCCTGGACTGAAATATAAGTGCAAGTACCTCTAACAACAAAGCTTGACTGACCAAAAGTGAAAAAAACACCTATCTGAAATGGTATACGGATAATAAAACGGTATTTTTGCCACCTAAACAATTCACCTGTGGTGACTACAAAATTGCTGTATTCAAATTAACTTGCAAAGTAGCTCTATCAACAAAGCTTGACTGACCAAAAGTGAAAAAAACACCTGTCCTGAAATGTATACAGATAATAAATAGGTATTTTTGGACACCTATCATACCCTGTGGTGAACTACAAAGTTTCAGGAATTTCACAAATTTCACTGCAAGTTGTCTCTTCAACAAAGCTGGCCTGCGCCAAAGTGAAAAAAACACGTATCTGAAATGTGTACAGATATAAAAAAGGTATTTTTTGGCACCTATTCATTCACCTGTGGGACTACAAAATTGCTTGTATTCAAATTTACCTGCAAAGTAGCTCTATCAACCAAAGCTTTGACTGACCCAAAAGTGAAAAAAAACACCTGTCTGAAATGTATACGGATAATAAACGGTATTTTTGGCAACCTATCAATTCACCGGTGGTGACTACTAGAAATTGCTGTATTCAAATTTAAACTGCAAAGAACTCTATCAACAAAGCTTGACTGACCAAAAGTGAAAAAAAAAACACCTGTCTGAAATGAATACGTGATAATAAACGTATTTTTGGCACCTATCAATTTCACCTGTGTGACTCAAAATTGGCTGTATTCAAATTTTAACTGCAAATTAGCTCTATCAAACAAAGCTGACTGACCAAAAGTGAAAAACAACATCTGTCTGAAATGTATACGTATAATAAAAAAGTATTTTTGGCACCTATCAGTACACTGTGTGACTACAAAGTTGCTGGATTCAAATTTAACTACATAGAGGCTCTATCACATAGCTGGCCTGCCCAAAGTGAAAAAAACATGTATCTGAAATGTATACTGGATAGATAAAACAGGTATTTTTTGGCACCTATCAAACCTTGGTAACAACAAAATTGCAGGAATTCAAATTTACTGCAAGGTGCAATTGAACAAAGCTGGACTGGCATAAATTGAAAAAGAACACCTATCTGGAAATGTATACTACTTATAATAAAAGTGGAGTTTTTGCACCTAACAAATATACCTCATTACTGAAAAAGTCTGTATTCCTAATATAATGGCAATGCAATGTCTACACAAAGTTTGGCTGTACAATAATCCAGTATCCTTTATAGAGCTTGTCCTGTGTTCGCCCACCCCCCCCCCCCATCAACACTCCACCCCCGTCACTTTACAGCTGTATATGCTCCTTTAAAATTCTCTGCCTAACTACCTAAAATCCGCAAATCTATGATCTAACTAAGTTTTAAGGATCACAGCTAAAAGTAGAGCTGTCTCTTGAAAAAATAGAATAATTTCGCTGAGCTGTTTGCTGAGCTCTGTGTTGGACAGAGTTCAGGAGCGCACGTCCTACTGCTATTAGACGCCTGACAACCAGGTGATCACAGATCACACAGAAGAGCGTTCTATGTAAAACAAGGTCATGTGTAAATTTCCAGCCCAATCGCAACCATACACATCCCAATCATGACGTCGCACACACACTCTCACCCTGGTCTATGTCTGTAAGCTGATTTGCTGGCTGCCAAATGACAGGAAGCGCCGAGAATTGGCGCGATATTAATGAATTATGCACAGATTTTTAACCTAAATTATCGCGTTATCGACAAAATCCCGATCACGTAAATACCGTGCCGATTTCAACTTTGTCGATAATAATCGCTCAACACTACTAATAAGTATAAACTTTTTCTGCACTCACACATGATGAAAAATAAGAACCAGGGCTTTATTTCATGTCTAGTGCCGACATTTCGGCTGCAATTGAGCCTTTCTCTATTGGAACCATAAAGTCGCCATTGGACATGAAATAAAGCACTGTTTTTTTTTTTATTTTTCACCATTTGTGAATGCAGCAAAGTTCTCTTTTCTAGATAGATACAGATAGATAGTTTATAATATTAAAATGTTGAGTGTGTGATCTGCCACTTCATTAGATATCAACTAAGAGAAAAGACAAAGTAAAAGCAGGAAATCTCAACATCAGTATGAAGAATACTTATCTGGCTGTAAGGAAAAAAAATGTGTTTGCTTCTTTCAAGTATTCTTCATACTAGCATTGATTAGAAACTCACAGCATACATGATAAAAGAAAGCTATTCAGATCATCAAATCTGATCTGGGAGAAAGAATAGGGAAAATGAACCAGTCACAAACTGGGAACCACATTCTATGAAGAATTTTAGATTTGTGAAGTTATTAAGTTTTTCTCTCCTTCCCAGTAGAGCCACATGCAGAGCTTTAACTGTGCTGTCTATACTTTTTGCTGTCTGACTCATCAAGTATAATAATGCCCACCTCTAGTTGCAGGTGAGATATGATTACACTGGGCTGCCCTTAAGAGTGTGTATTATTTTCTATTGATGCCCCCCACAATGGTGGTGCCCAAATAATATCATAATATTGAGTACAGTGCTTCACACAGTGCTTAGATAATATTGCCATGAGGTGGCCAAACACGGCAAAACAATTGCCTTGGTCCATTTATCCCATTAAGGGCAACATTTTAAAGGGCCTATTAAAGATCACACTCCTGGGCCTAATTCTTTAATGCATTATGGGCAAAAGGGTCAAGCTATATTGTCCATAATGCATTGGCAGATTTGTTTCCAGGAGAAGGGAGCTGATTAGAAATGTCCCATCTGATGAGGTTTCCTTAATGTGTTAGATGGGCATACACAATTTGATCAATACCTGTATTTAAGTTTTTTAGGACTATCAGACTATCCCCCGGGGTGTTAACTCACAGTAGCGATTATACTCACCCCAAAACTTTTCCATCCCTTTTCAGACCATTATGTACTAACCACCCGTTTATAGTTCAAGGGGCCCGTGTATAAAATCTTTTTTGGTTTTTAAAACCACTTTGTTGCCCATAGCAACCAATCAAAGCACCCCTCTCTTTTTTCTAGATCACCATATGAAATGAATGAGGCCTCTGATTGGTTACTTGGGGAACAAATGAGTTTTAGATTGCAGCTTTAATATGTGACCAATAGTCTCCATAATTTCAAACCCATAGTATTGCCCATAGTTCCAGTCTGCGAGCTTGACAATAAAGCACAACAGATTTGCCCCCTCCTCTACTATCCACATTAGCCACATGTGATCAACAAATCAGCAACTGTCTTATTAAATTCCTCATGGTTAATTTTGGGGTAGACAATAATTTTTTTAAAAGGGCAGCAAAGGTTTGTTGGTATACATCACACATGGGTTTATATAAATCATTGAATTTGCAAATGTCAGAATTAGTTTTTGGCTTTTCATAAATGCCTGAAAATAGATTCTTTAGAACCTTTAAAATTCAATAAAATTTTAATAATCCTATTAAGAGTTTAAAAAAGGTGTAAAATTTTTCAGCAAATCAAAGTAGAAAAATCAAGGCATAAAATGTTATCATTAATTGATAGATGTAATTGAAGTTCATAATGAATTACTTTGTTGCTAATTGTACCTTACTTTTTTTGCCCTCCCTCCATTACATTACCCTTTGCAGAGTCCATACAAAATTTAAAACAAAAAAAAAAGTATTTTGAGGACCCGCCCTTAAAATATACTAAACAATATCTACTCACAAAAAATTAAGGTATTTGGCTTTTGGTTGAAATTTCAGGATAACATAAAAAAAAATTTTTTTTTTTTAAAAACAAATGAACCATCTCTTTCTTTAGAAGTCATGTCAACTTTTCGTGTTTCAGTACTTTTGGAACTTTGCTTTCTTACAAAAAAACTTAAAGGGTAAAATTCTCTAAGGGCTTTTTATCCTAAAACGCCCAAAAAGATTTGGGGGGTCAACCCGAAATTGGGGGTTTTAAAAACTCCTCCTCTCCCCTTTGGGAACAGAGATAAGAGATTGGAAGAGTCACAGACAGGCAAAAAATGGGCGCCTTTGGTACATACCACTGACACCCCTTTTATTGAAAAAAATGCGAAACCTGTTTAAAGAATGCTTCCCCAAATCCAGGCCATATAGGGTGGTGGAAGGCCCCCCAAAGTTACACAACCCTTCAGAAAAAAATATTAACTCAGCGTGGTCTGTGTGTAGAAAAACCCCAAGGGGGGTGACCGGTACATGACCCGGTGATGGTACCTCTCCTTTATGTCTAAAATCATTGGCAGCCATCATTCTGTCAGAGTGTACAAATTTCATCACTGAACGACTGGGATTTTGGTCCCTCATACAGTGAAGAGTCCCCGGGCCATGCAAGATGAGAGCCTGCTCCTAGTGGGTTCAAACCGCAGAACTCTGATGTAAATGGTTACAAATGCTCTAATGTGATAGAGCCTACCGCCTTCTTTAAACGTATCTGGAGTTGTGTGGCATTAATCATCTGGATTCGCAGGGCATTGTTTACAATAAAGTGGTCATCATTGTGTGGTGTAGCCAATGGACATCCACTTCTTTGCCTTTTGGTGTCTCCTCCAGTCTCTCTGTATCTCTGTTCCAACTTGCTGATGACACTCTGTGACACTCTAAGCTCATTGGTTACTTCCATCTGAGAGCATCCTTCTTGAAGCCTCGCATTAGCAAGGTGTTGTTCATAAATTGTAAGGTGTTGTCTTGGTCTCATGATGTCAAAATGTGAACAGCATTATGAGGAGGACTTTTTAATTCCCAATTCAAGTTGATCTCCTAAATTTATTGGGCGATTAAGGGATCAAACAACTGTTGTAAAATGTATCATTAAGCTGTTCGAGATTAGCAAGTTGTGCAAAAAGTACTGAAACACTGAACAGTTGGGCTTGTGCATTTTAAAGGTAAGAGATGGTCTCATTTAGTTCATTTAAAATTTTTTACAAGAAATGCTATGTTCATCCTGAAATTTCAACCAAAAGTCAAATATCCCTAACTTTTTGTGAGTAGTGTATATCTCTTTCGTGCTAATATCTTTTCATTACAGAGAATTAATTGGGGATTTCTGTAATAACCCCCCAAAAGGTGATACATCATGTAATAAATTGGGTGATGATGCAGTTTTTATGCAATCAGCCCTGTCTGTCCTAAAACACTTCTCACTGTCTTCTTGCAGGCTGGTGACCTGGTTGGATTCTTATATAGTGGCTGCCTTTATGATATGTTTTATATTTAGTATTTTTTGTATAGCTATTTAAAAATATAACCATAAAAATACATATGTGCAACAATATTAGGGTAAAGAGGTCCTTAAGTCAATATATACGCAATAAACTTAATTTTTGACATGACAATTTAAAGTATTTTTATGTGAGGAAAATATGTGGTTTTACCTTAAAACAAGTCCATGAAGTATCCTGGTTGAGTATATCCATACTACTTTAAAAAATGAAGAAATTCAGTACAAGATAATACCATACAGAAATTGAAGTCATTTATACAAACTAGTTAATTATTAGGACAAAGTCTACCTGAAAATAGAATGTAATCAGCATTTTTATACATTGTCAATATTTATGTAGCCAAATATTATGTTTATTATGAAATAAGAGTCATTACAAAGCTTTGTAGTCATTGCTTTCATTGAACATACAGTGACACAAGCTGCATGCCTAACTTTTTAAAACAGCACTGCATGATACTTACAAAGATGATAGGATATAACTCTGTAAAAGTCTGCCAAAACTGTTGTAAAAAAAAGACCTGTCCCAAAAAGTTAAACTTTTTGGACTGTGTATCACAGATTTGAATATGCTGCTTGGAATTTTCAGAGTTAGATTGTGTAATTTCAGTTATCAAATTAAGGGGGGTTTCCAGAGACAAAATTTTTTCTAAAAAGAGAAGAAATAATATGATATATAGCACTGTGCACAGACTTTAGGCAAGTTTGGAAAAAATGCTGTGAATCAAACACCTAGCATCAGGGAGGTGTCTGGTTAACTCCAAACTTATTCCGCGGCTGTACAAGAACCCTAAACATATAGCCAATGTCATTAAGTACTAACTTTAGTCTAAAAATGAGTCATGGAAGTGATTATTTGGCCCCACCGAGCTCTGATCTCACCATCATCCAATCTGTTGGGGGTACATAAAAGGGTTTAAAAAAACCACTTCCAGAGAAATCTGTGGGTTTGTTTTTTTGTATGCCGGGCAAACCTGGCTGCTGAGTTCCTGGCTGCCACTGTGCCTAGAAAAAATTGTGGTGTTTTAAAGGCTTTATGGTAACACAACATGTAGATTTGATTTAGATTTTTCTTTTAGTCATTCATTTTGAATTTTGTAATTAATAGCAATAAACTATTAACACTTCTATTTTACAAGCATTTTACAAGCATTTTTTTTTTTACATATGTCTAAAATGTTTGCACAAAACTATATACTGTGTCTGATCACTAACCTCTGGTGTCCTGCATCTCTTGCTGCTCCATGTCTCCTTCCCTGTGTACATATTAAAGGGAAAAATTAATTGATAAAGTACATTGACTACAGTGAAGAGTTATTTCTTTTTGTGTTGTGTGGCAAGGAAAAGTGAGACCAATGAATATACCTGTAAAAATAAAATGAGTAATAGTATTGTGTTGTTTTGTTCTAGGTGTCTAAAGGTCTACAAGACAAGCAAAATGAAACTGAGGAGACGTTAAAAAACTTATCTTTATTTGAACTCCAGTTAAATCAGTTGACATTGTGGATTTCATCTGTGAAAGATCAGTTATCATTCTACAA